>JASDQU010099099.1:0-16180 GCA_032191745.1 Picea mariana
CTAACTTCTCACTAGGCGCGGGCAACCGCTTGCTGTCCTTATACTGCACGCGGGCATCTGCGGGCTAACCCAAAACAACCCGCGGGTACCTAACAAAGAAAAAAATCAGGAAAATTTCCGCCGGGACACGAGGCTTTTTGTCAGTTAACTGGAACTCTTCGCCATGCATGGCCGAGAGTTCAACTAAAACCCTAGCTCCTTCTAGCCTATAAAAGGAGGGGTAGGGGTACTATTCAAAAGAGGAAAATCATAGCAAAAAAACTCTGCCAAATTGCCAAGCCAGTTTTGTCCCAACCCTTTAGCCTTGCCTCAAGCTTTAGGAGAAATTCATGCAGTAGCAGTTGGAGGACAGAAAGAAGAGGAAGAGCCCAGGATCAGGATCGAGGAACGGTGGCCAATCTCAGAAATCATTATAAGTTGATTCATATTGAGATTAATGAAAAAGATACTTTTCCCGTCCCAAATACATGAGTCTCATCTATGTTATTTGATTTATGTTTTCTCTCTAACCCCCTAGTAGATCATTAGCATGCATGCATAGTTTTGTCTTGATTGCAGGAAGCTTTGTGGAAGGAGCAGCAGCAGCAAGGAGATAACAACTCAACGGAGGATCTACTTCAACCGTCGATAAAAAGGTTAGTTCATTCTTCCCGTGTTTGCCTGAGAAAAGGGGTTGAGATTTTGGGTAGAAGGTTAAAAGTTAATCTTAAGGGTCATGATCTGCGTATAAGTTTAGAGCCCTAGCTTATAATTCCGTAGGGTAGAATACCCCACAACAGACCCACAACAGTTGCCCCCTCAAAGAGGCTTATTATCTGAAATTATCTCTTTTTCAAGGCGTTCAGTACTTTTTCTGAGTTTTTCTATGCTATATTGATATTTGGTTCTTAACACAAAAAGCAACTCTTTTGAGGTACATAAATTCTTCAGGTAGTAGAGGTGTGGCAAGTGCATCAAATGCTGCAGAATGCACCAGAACAGGTCTGGCAAGTGTATCAAATGTTGTAGATGGCATCAGAATATGTCTTTCTTCATAGCCATGGAGATATGGCAGCCCACAGAAAGGTTTGGAATGTTCAGAGATGACGCCAAATATGTAGAGTCTACAACTACATCCAGAGGAAACCGAACAAACTTTCACAAAGAACATAGCTTTTTGTCAAGTCGGCTACCAGACCCACATGCAGGTCATCATACTATGAAATAGAAACTTTTGAAGTGATAATATGTCATTTTATCCACCCATACAGTTTTAGCTACCCACCTCCGAGGTAGAAAAATACTTGTGCAATCTATACAACTCTATACAGTTTCCAAATCTGTGTTGTTGGAAGAAACTATATACTTAAACGAAGAACTATTCTGCACCCGACCTCCAAATCCATTACAATTCCCAGCAATAAAACAAAGAATTTCAACCAACAAATCTCCAGCCAGAATTTTCAATGAACCAAAGCATCGAACACAGGGAGAACACCAACCAGAACATACTTGTTCTGTTTTTTTTGTCCTATCTGAGTTTCTCTTTTTATAACAAAGTTTTGTTTTACTCAAAGCTCACGTCACATAAAACCGGGATCTATTCTTTCATCTGCTTGTCAATCGTATCTCTAAGTTTTCTTACATGTGCATGACCAGGAACATTAGAATGAAGGCACCCTAAAGCGCAACTCTTTGATCATAGAGAGAAATGGCAATAAGTATTTAAAATCAAGGCTGGATGGTCTTCCATAGATTTTGTGTTGATTCGTTTTAATGATAGATGTTCTCGATATTTTCACTTATTAATGCCAATCTTTTTGAATATGTATGCTCAATAGTGACTACCAGCACGTATTAAAATTCCCATATCCAAGCAAATTTTGAAATCTAACATCTAAGAAATGCACAATATTAAAGAGGGGCATGATGTCAAGGCCTCTGTGGGTAACACGTTCATGAACTTTTACGAAGCTTTTAAGAAAACTAAAATTGCACAAGCAAAAAATAAAATAAAAAGTATTTCACAAATTCAAAATGCAGGCAAAAAGAAATTACCAGATCCCATAATATTCACCTATCTATTCATTTTAATGGGAGATGTCCTCCAGTTATTAAATCCCATCATTTCGAAATGCACAATATTAAAGAGGGACATGACATCAAGTTCTATGTTGCCGACACATTCGTGAACTATGTTGAAGCTTTGAAGAAAACTAAAACTGCACAAGGAAAAAAAATAAAATAATAATTTCGCAAATTTAAAATGCAGGCAATAACAAACTACCAAATCCCATGATATTTGTCTGTCTATTCATTTTAATTGGAGATGTCCTCGAGATTTCCAGTTATTAAAGCCCATCTTTTCGAACCTGTCTACTTGGTTCTAACTTTTCAAAGCATATTTAATGTGTATTGGGAAACGCAGAAGGTAGCGGGGATGGAGTCCTATGTAATAGACATTACTACTATTGTTCTTTTTTTGTTCACGAGCATATGTAAAACGTACACAAAGAAAAGTAATTCAAGAATGATAGTTGTTTTGTAGGAGCCCTTGAAATTCAAATAGTGCACAAGCCCAATTTTCATGTTGTATATCGTGGAACTTTCTGTGTTATTTGTAGGACATGGAACAACAGGGAACGAACCTAGAGCCCACCATCCTAAGAACCCGTGATCCAAAAAATGCTCACTATTTTTTTTTTGTGTTTTTTGTCCACCAGGGTATGTAAAACGCACTTAAAGTAAACTATTTCGACAATGTTAACTTTTTTGGACATGACAGCCTTCAAATTCAAATAGTCCGCAAGTCCGATTGTCAATTTCTATATCGCCGAAGTCTCTGATTGTCAATTTTTAGCCACCTACCCTGACAACACGTGATGCAAAAACTAATTAAGTATGGGATGACGACTCCATGTAGGCTGTATATATCTACTCTATAAAATTCATATTTCCTACGTTTAATCTATGTTGTCTAGGAAACCTATAATTTGAATTTAAATGTTTTCTGTCCAGGAGCCCTACTGTTAAAGAAAACTAATTCAGAAATGCTAATGTATACGCCATAGTTCAATACAACCTATCCACGAAGGCACGTCCATAATACTGGCTAAGTATGGAACCCAACTGCGGTCAGTCCGAATGATCGTGAAACTCTCACTGTCGACCGACTGCTAATTTGTATATCRTGGAACTCTCTGATTGTCAATTTTCAGCTGCCTACCCCGTCAACCCATGATGCAAAAACTGGCTAAGTATGGGATGACGGCTCYGCGGTCCAGGAAACCTATAATTTCATAAATTGCATTCTCTTCTGCCCAGGATTCTTTTAAAGAAAACTAATTCGGGAAAGCTAATGTATACACCGAACACGACCTGTCATAGTMTGAAAGAACCTATTCGTGAAGCCACGTCCATAAAAGTGGCCAACTATACAACCGAAAAACGTGAAAAACTAGAGTCAAACACAGTTTACAATAGGAAAGTAAAAGGGAGACAACAACTATATCTCCCACACAGCAAAAGCCATTGTCATAACTATAAAACCATAGTAACACAGAATCCATGTAAAAAGCATCGGCAACCATGAAATATATTTTGAGGCCAACAAACTTTGCTTCAACACATAACAAATGCAATTTACACCGCCTGCAAAACTTTAGTCTGTTATTTTATCTTAATAGTATTCTATGCAAACTGCAGTGCAAAACAAAATGTGACCAAAGATCTAACAGCAGATGCAGCATCCCAACATTTGCAAACCCTGGCCAAACAAGAACCCAGCTAAGAAGCACTAAATGGCCCAATTGCAGGCGCAGGACCAGTACCCTGCAAAGTTGAATCAAGCAACAATAAACAGCATACAACGAAGAAAGAAGCAAGCAACAACCACCCCCCCAGGAACGATGTTGTTCCAATCGCGATTGCAGAAACCCAAACATCCAAACTGCAACAACATGAACAGGAAAGCAAGAACAACGACAACATGCAAATAAGAAATCAGTGGCATGCAAAAAGAAAGCATGGACCATCGAACCAACAACGTCGCTGGAGCATAAAATTTTTAAAAACAGAAGAAAATGTCTTGTAACAAGCCTGTTAAGTAACCATTCAACACTACCAAGCCTGTTAGGTAAACATTTAAGTCTGTCAGAAATGCACTGTAAACATTTAAGAAAAACATTCAATGTGGCAGGACTCTGATGTATCCCAAAAAGAAAAATTATATTTTTTGTAACAATAGTTCGAACATAACATAATGTTTTGGAAAGCCAAACTTTGGATATGCCACCATACCAAACATTGCCATAAATTTACCTAGCATAAAATGCTAAACCAAACATTCGAATTAATGTTAGCATTAATCCACCATCAACGAATGCATAACAAAATATATGATTCAAAAAATACCATATATGATCAAATACTTTGGATATGACAACATATATAACATTGGGAATAGTGAAGCTGGCAATAAGATATCCAATCCCTTGTCCAATCATATCATGACAAATATAGTACTTTTTTTTATATAAAAATCGTTGTTTTCAGTTCCTTGGTTCCAACAATAGATAATATGGAAATATTTGTGGTCAAAGGACAGACTAATATGAACTCAACAATTTATCGATCGTTATAGTCCCTCTATGCCTACAGCAGGGACTAATAATAAGGGACAAAGGATTTGTGTACACGTTGTCCACTATATGGACCTACACTTATTTTCTATTTTAAAACTCCACTTATCTATTATCTATTGTTAAATGGGATATACTACCAAATAAAAAATAATGGAAAACAAGTGTATCAAATTAATGGTGCATTTTTTAGAGTAGCAACATTTTGACGTGACCATATGGCAGCGATGTTTTTTCCATGGATTTAAAACAACAATAGTTCTTCTTGTAAACATGCCGCACTCCCTTTGTCCATATATTTTATGTGGATTATTTTTTAATAATCTTCCTTGATCATGTCATTTATAGACAAGCATCAAGCTGAAATAGTTTAGCAGTAAAAGAAAACTATATTCTTCAAAATATTAGTCTTCCAAAGATACACTGAAGCGTTCAAATGAGATAACTACAAAAACAAAATCCATGTAAAATACTAATGATGATATGGCATACAATACAATGAAACAAATGGCGGGGTTATTATTTATTATTTATTACATGCATTTAATTATTTATTATATCTTAATCTAATGGAAAAAATCTTATCTTGCAATTTTAAATAACAACACAAAATTGTTTGAAAGTAGGCTAAGATACCTTCCCCCCATAGATCTGATTCTTATGAAAATATACATAAGTGTTTTAATAGGATCATTGAAAAAATAAATATACATGTATAGTACTTATCTTGATCCAACATGCACTATAGTGAAAAAAATATTGGGTTTTTATTCTCTATGTTTTATAAGTCATGTTTCGTATTGTAAGGGTCCTAACCCACACATAGGTAAAACAATATATTTGGATGTAATAAAGGTCAACATTAATAAGGCCTTGCAATAAAATAGAATAAGTCGAATGTAAGAAGACCTAATAGAAGCTTCTGCTTCTAGAAGGATCTTCCTCTAGATGCTTCTTTTGATAGACATATTTAGTATAAATAGGAGTTAAGGGTATGAGAACCCTAGCTTGGATATTATTGTAATAGAGCTCTGCTCGACTGGAGGTTTCCCCCTCGAAGAGGCCCGTGAACATTACTCTGAGAATCAAAGTGTTATTTTTGTTGTTATTCTTATATCATTTCAGTGTTATTGTGGTGATTGTTCTGGTTATATTGTTGTTATTCTGCCATTTCTAGCATTTTATTTCTGTTCTGCATACTTTTTATATCTGGTATATTACAAGTGGTATCAGAGCACTTTCCTTGACAGAAATTGTGGGTTAAATTTTTTTTCAGGGTAGAGATATATTCTAGCATCTTTAAGCCACAGAGATCTGTCGTTACGTGCATAAACCCATGGTTGAGGGATTCATACACGCAGGAAATACAAGTGTTACTTAAGTGCACATATGTTGGCCACCCTTGTAACCCCTGTTGGTACCCCTTCAAGTGGTAGTGCATTAGACGACACATATACGGATCGACCTAGATTACCTGAAGCCCTCTTTAGATAAACCAATCAGCTGCCTGACTGCTATAGTGCCACCAAGAACAACACTTGGGAAGATATTCTCTAGTACCTAGGTAGTCGGGTAGTACGGCTAAGGGCACGGTCTAGCCTCCTTAGTTAGTGCCATGAGATATTGGGCCGAGTACTACTGTTGGACCCCGCACGTATATCAGAGAGCTATAGCATAGGGAAAACCCTTGTCTGTAGAACCCTTGAATACCTAACCCTTGGGGACAAAAACATCAAATTAAAACATACAATATCTATTGTCATGCAACTGTGTTTGGGTTGCCAAATAATTACACGTTTCTTCCTGGTTAAGCATTTGGGCATTTCATCACTTTAGTATTCTTCAGACCAGAGTATAACTCCGCAGGTGTAAAAAAAAAAAAAAACTGGAAATTTTTGCACCATTATTTGAGACCTATTCCATCGCATTCATCTATTCACCCTTATCACATTCATACATATCATTTTTCAAAAAAAAATTGAGCCCCCCACCCCATTTCGGTTCCCTCGTCATCATGGCCCATACCTATATCCAAGACTAGGAAGCTCGCTTCAATACCTTGCAATATAATTTCATCGAGACCCAACAAGAAGTGAAACAACTCAATGCCAATGTTGTCTCCATCAATACAACCATGCAGTCCTCAATGGAGGAAATCAAACAAGACCTAACTACCCATATTGAATCTGTCATTTTAATGCTCTGCACCAAGCTACATATCCCTATAGATAACTCTATATTTGACCCACCTCCACATACTGAAGCTGGAAATTCCTCTCATTACCATAACTTTCAGCACCATCACTTTCAATGTGACCTACGCCTTCCATGGGTGGATGTGACCAAATTTGATGGCTCGAATCCGACTGGTTGGGTAACCCAAATGGAACATTATTTCTCTTTATACGACATTACAAGTGACTTGGCCAAACTCCGTTATGGTGTTCTCCATCTAGATCAAGAACGTTGGCAATGGTGGCAATGGAGAAAAACTTCCCGTCAAGGGTATATTTCTTGGAAACACTTTGTGGTAGATCTTTATGAACGTTTTGACACTGACACCAACCATTTGGGTTGTTTGACAAAGTTGAAACAATCAGGCACAATGGAAGACTTTATAGCTTCTTTTGAGTGCCTAGCTTTTCGGACAAAGGGCATGTCTGATGCCTTTTTCCGAGAGTTTTTTATTAGTGGCCTCAAGAATGAGATTTGGGCCCATGTCCTCATGGCTCGGCCTCAGAGTTGGGTGGAGGCTACTAAAAGAGATAAAGAAGCACAACAGGTCATATCTTCTCAAAACTGGAAACCCTCCTTTATCCCTCGCACTAAACCAATAAATCCCACTAATCCCTTTGCTCCACTAAAGATCCAAAAATTGACCCGGGATGAAATGGTTGAATGCCAACTCAAAGTCCTTTGTTATAATTGTGATGAAAAATATTTCCTGGGCCACAATTGTAAGGAACAAAAGTTTTTTATGGCCATCTCAGAGGATATTTCAAAAGAGGATGTTGAAACTCCCCTTGTGTCTGAGTCACCTGAAACCACTGACATAACCCCTCCCTCAAACCCCCCCGAAGTAGAACCGATCATTTCCCTAAATGCTCTCACTAGCTTCTATGCTCCCCAAACCATCAAGCTAATCGGTTACATCAAGCATAGGAAGGTCATCATTCTGGTTGATAGTGGAAGCACCCATAATTTTATTCGTCACCACATTGCCCAAGAAACTCATTGCTACATCCATGCAGTCAATAATTTCCAAATCATGATTGCCAATGGTGGATCCATGAAATGTGGAGGGCATTGTGAAAATGTCTGTCTCCAAATTGGTGACTACCACCTGAAATCTCATATGTTTTCTATCGACATGGGCAGTTGTGAAATTGTGTTGGGTGCCCAACTCCATTCCATACAAGCAACAGAGACACCCTTGGTTCTACAAGACCTCCAATCCATCCTTTCTAAACATAAAGTGGTATTTTCCACTACCCATGGACTCCCTCCTTCCGGTGGTGTTCATGATCATTCCATTCCCCTTGTACCAGGAAGCCTTCCTCCCAATATCTATCTGTATCATCACCCCTTTTCCCAAAAAAATGAAATTGGGAAAATGGTCCAATAACTCCTTAACGCGGGCGTTATCCGTCATAGTACGAGACCCTACTCTTCCCATGTGGTCATGGTCCTAAAGAAACAAGGTTCTTGGTGAATGTGTCTTGACTTCCGTGCCCTCAACAAACTTACCATTAAAGACAAATTTCCCATTCCTGTCATTGATGACCTCTTGGATGAATTGAGTGGCGCCCAATTCTTTACTAAACTTGATCTTTATTCTGGCTACCACCAGATACGTATGAAAGAGGCAGACATTCCCAAGACTACCTTTAGAACTCATGAGGGCCACTATGAGTTTTTGGTCATGCCCTTTGGCTTGTGTAATGCCCCCTCCACCTTCCAAAGCCTCATGAATCATGTCTTCCGTCCTTTTCTCTGTCATTTTTTCTTAGTTTTCTTTGATGATATCCTCATCTATAGAAAAACCTAGACAGACCATCTTGCTCATGTGGATTGAGTCCTCCATCTACTCTCTTAGCATCAACTTTTCCTCAAACAGTCTAAATGTGCTTTTGGTGCCTCAGAAGTCGAGTACTTGGGTCATCTGTTTGGAAAGGATGGCGTCAGGGTGGATTCTAAAAATATTGAAGCTATGCAAGACTGACCTCACCCAAAGACTCTCAAAAGATTGCGTGGATTTCTGGGCTTAACAGGTTATTATCACAAGTTTGTTAAGAAATATGGAAATATTGCAGCACCTCTCACTACAGTCCAAAAAAAGAACTCTTTCACTTGGACTCCAGCAGCTGCTCAAGCTTTTCAAACCTTGAAGATGGCCATGTGCAAAACTCCAGTCCTGGCCCTTCCTGATTTCACAAAGACGTTTTTCTTGGAATGTGATGCTTCAGGAAAATGAATTGGTGTTGTCCTTATGCAAGAGAGTCAACCTTTGGCCTTTACCAGCAAGCAACTATCCGAAAAAAATCTGGGCAAAGGAAAAGGAAATGTTGGCTATTCTACATGATGTTGATCTATGGCACCCTTATCTATTGGGGCAATGATTCCAAATTAATACAGACCATCAAAGCCTCAAGTATTTTCTAGAACAACGCATTTCCTCCCCGGAGCAACAAAAATGGGTGACTGAGCTCTTTGGATATGATTATGAGATCACTTACAAGAAGGGAAAAGACAATGTGGTTGCGGATGCACTTTCCCGAAAATATGAAGATGACTTCTCCCTTTTTCTCTTTCCTTCATTGCACCAGATTAGCTCCAAGCCGTTCACGAGGAATAGCTACACGATCCCAAATGTTCGCATTTGATCCAACAATTGCAGTCCAATGCTCTAGCTTCACCAGGGTACTCTTGGCTCCATGATGAGCTTCGATACAAAGGCCGTTTGTATTTAAGTAAACAATCAAAACTTAAATCCACAGTACTTTCTGAACTTCATGCTACACCCACCACTGGACACTCTAGGTTTACCAAAACCTATGACAGGGTGAAACGTTTTTTTTTATGGGATGGTATGAAACAAGACATTCATAATTTTCTCACTAAATGTGATGTGTGTCAATGCAACAAGGGAGAAACAGTCAAATCTCCGAGCACACTACAACCACTTCCAATTCCACCTGCTATTTGGAGGGATATCTCTATGGATTTTATTACAGGCTTACCCAAATCGGGAAATAAATCAGTCATCATGGTGGTTGTTGATCTCCTTTCCAAGTATGCTCATTTATGTGCTCTTAAACACCCATTTACAACATCCACGGTGGCTCAACTTTTCATGGATCAGGTCTTCAATCTTCATGGCATGCCACATTCTATTGTTTCTGATCGCGACCCAACTTTCACCAGCAATTTTTGGCAAGGAATGTTCAAGCTACAAGGCACCCAATTGCATCTCAACACAACTTATCATCCCCAGACTGATGGTCAAACGAAAGCTGTCAAAAAGTGTTTGGAAACATATTTGATGTGTTTTTCCTCGGAAAAGAAAAATCAGTGGGCTCAATGGTTACCACTAGCTAAATGGTGGTACAACACTTCATACCATACAGCTACATACATGACTCCTTTTGAAGCAGTTTATGGACAAAATCCACCTTCATTTCTCTCATACTTACCTAGTGTCTCGAAGGTCCAAGCGGTTGTCCAAACGCTTATAGTTCAAGAGGCTATTCTCCACACCCTCAAAGAGAATTTGGTCATGGAACAGAATCGCATGAAGCAACAAGCAGATCAAGGTCACTTTGAACGTCAATTTGCATGAGGGGATCAGTTGTTTCTTCGACTGCAACCTTACAAGAAAAATTCCCTCAAGGCCAAGCATTGTCAGAAGCTAGCGCCCAATTTTTATGGTCCTTATACCATTCTCAAGCATGTAGAACATGTAGCCTATCAGTTAGCTTTGCCCAGTCATTCTAAGCTACATCTTGTTTTTCATGTTTCATGCTTAAAGAAGGTGATTAGAGCTAAGCGCCAAATTCAAACCAACCTTCTCGAGTTAGACGAAGAAGGATCCATTTGGCTACAGCCACAAGAAGTTTTGGACCAGCGTGAGTGTCGCCTACGTCAAAGAACCATCAAGGAAGTGTTATTCCAGTGGAAAGATACAACTCCAACATATGCCACTTGGGAACCAACTACCATTTTGCAGCAATTTCCACATCTCAATCCTTGAGGACAAGGTTGTTTTTAAGGGGAAGGACATGTTAGGGTCCTAACCTGCACATAGGTAGAACAATATATTCGGATGTAATAAATAAGGCCTTGCAATAAAATAGAATAAGTCGAATGTAAGAGGACCTAATAGAAGCTTTTGCTTCTAGAAGGATCTTCCTCTAGATGCTTCTTTTGATAGACATATTTAGTATAAATAGGAGTCGAGGGTATGAGAACCCTCGCTTGGATATTATTGTAATAGAGCTATGTTCGACTAGAGGTTTCCCCCTCGAAGAGGCCCGTGAACATTGCTCTTAGAATCAAAGTGATATTTCTGTGGTTATTCTTATATCATTTCAGTGTTATTGTGGTGATTGTGCTGGTTATATTGTTGTTATTCTGCCATTTCTAGCATTTTATTTATGTTCTGCATACTTTTTATATCTGGTATATTACACATATTTCTTCCTTTCATAGATGGAATCTTATCTTGCAAAGTTAACTAATACTACACCATTGTTTGAAAGTAGGCCAAGATGCTCTCTTCCCATAGATCTCAGTCTTTTGAAGATATATAAAAGAATTCCAATGAGATCATTGAAAAAACAACATCCATGTATAATACTTATCTTGTTCTAGCATGTAATATAGTGAAACAAAAGGTGGAGTTATCATTCTCTGTTTATTACAATCATTGGAGTTAATTGTTTCTTATTTCTTCTTCCCATGAATGGAATCTTGTCTTGAGAATTTAACTAATAACACACCATTATCTGAAATTGGGCGAATTAGATGCCCTCCTCCCATATATTTGAGTCTTCTAATGATATATTGAAGCATGCCATTGGAATTGTAATTAAAATTATTGTAAAGGAAATATCCATGTATACTAATATTGATGCATACTTTGCCGTGAAACAAAAGATGGGGTTCTCATGTTTTAATCATATGGTTTTGTTTTTTCCCTCTTACCATTTAAAATTTTATATAATATTATGTCTATACTTACATTAATGTGATGCATGTAGAACCATATATATATATATATATATATATATAAAAGATGTTTATTTTGATAATGATGATAGTTCTAATGGGAGAGGGGAAGGAGGATCGAGTGTGAGATGTAATAAATTTTTTATATAATATTATGTCTATACTTACATTAATGTGATGCATGTAGAACCATATATATATATATATATATAAAAGATGTTTATTTTGATAATGATGATAGTTCTAATGGGAGAGGGGAAGGAGGATCGAGTGTGAGATGAAATAGAGGTGATATTATAAAGGAATTTATAAAGGAATTTGTTTGAAGATGTATGGACTACTTTTGTGATGAAGGTGGATAATTTTATTATGAGAATGAGAGAGAAGAGATTATATCTAGGTGTCAACGTAATTAAAGCATCTTGTTAAGAAGTGGAACCCCAATCCACTTCTTGATTTGGACATTGGTTTTCTACTTAATGGGAATACATGTCGCATTGCTCCATTATAAATACGTGAATACATGGGTTATGATTGTTTTGCATAGACAATGTAAAAGTTTTATATGGACGTGAAGTTGAGCCAATGGAGTATGTTGTCTCATTGTACAAATATGGAGATTTGGTGATCTTTGACCAAATAAGTGTTGCATAGACAATGTAAAAGTTTTATATGGACGTGAAGTTGAGCCAATAGAGTATGTTGTGCCTTGTACATATATGAAGATTTGGTGATCTTTGACCAAATAAGTGAAGAGCATGAATATATATATGTATGTGTGTGAAGAGTATATATATATATATATATATACTTTTGACAAATCATAGCAGTAAAAAAGAAAAGAAAAAAAAGGATAATGTATCTATATTGATGTGAGGTCAATGACTTTGGGAAATGTTTTAGGGTTTATAAATAGTTCACACCCAATACCATGAATAAAAAATACAATTACATGTTTAAGGAGTGCTAAGGAAATTAGATTGTGGTTTGTGTAGTGAGAACAATAAGTGTAATAAGTGTAGGGGGGAAATGATTGATAGACTATATTTTGAATATAGTATAATTTGACCTTGATTGAATTATTATAGTATAAATTCTTATTCAGATTAGCCTTCTTGCTCCATGTAACACACTTTGCCACTAGTGTATATATCAATGTTGTTCCATTCCATCTTTATACAATGTTTTATTGAATCATTTTATAATTAAATTTAAAGTGTTTAAGAATTATTTAAGATTTAATTATAAGGTGTGCATGTTTCTATTGAATTTATTTGATTATTTAAATTAAGTTTATTATATTTAATGTATTGAATTAATCTATGATTTTATATGAGAATAATGTTATATTTTTGCAACATTTGTATGTTTACATTTAGGTGGAAAAATATCTTGTTTCATGAGTGTTCCACACAAGGTTGGATGATGGTACAATTAAAGATGCCAAACTTATAATCATAATCAAAGTTACAAATGAGTTTCTCTCACAAAAAAAAAAATATAAGATAATATCTCATGGGAAACCCCCAAGTACTTCCCCACTTCGTGGATGGTAAACGGGGTAAATCGTCGGCCTTGATGTCCTTGGGAAGCCTAACCTCAAGGGGGAATAACATATTCAAACCCGTGACCTCCTTTGTTGGGGATAGTTTCATGTATGTCTCAAAACCACTTGAACTAACCCTTGGGGCTAGTCTCTCTCACAAATAAAAAACTCTTCTAGCATTTTCATTTCATACTTTACTTGTAGGGTATAGTTCTAATTGTTGGTCAATGTTGAAATTCCTTTAGAATTTTCAGTGTGTTATGAAAATTTTATATTTACCAAATATCCCAAATTTTGTCATAGCCTAATTGAGCATTTTCATGAAATTTGATTGTTTTGGTCATTATCATGTCAATGAATTGGGTAAGCCATGTTATAACATATTCAATTATGCATTCATTCATTGATATCCTAATACGTAGAGACCTAAATTATAATGATACCAACATGATCAAATTACCACATGGACCAATGTAATCATGCCATGTGTACTTGTTCCCTAAATGCACATATGTCCTGAGTTAAAAACACCTCAACATGGTTTCCAACTAAATGAATAGGGTCAAGTGACATAATTACACATGTTAAGGCATGATAGGATCAATATATTACCACCAGACCTTCTCTCTTAGCCAAATGAAACCCTAAAAATGGGTTAAATATCTCTCGATAAGAAGAGTACACTTAGGTCCATATTCCAACTCCAATGTTGGGAACTCCTCTAAAGAATATGCTTTAACCTTGTAAAAGTTAATTTAGAAATACATAATACTTCATGATAACCTCCTCCAAAGAAGGCTAGTGCTCATCTAGGTGAGTGCAAGCTTGCTTGTAAAATATACCAAAGACTCCACATTAACCCTCCAATGGTGAACATGACTCCAAATATGTAAAGTTCCTTGAACAATGTGTACTGAAACCCAAATGAACCTAAATGACGATATATACCTTAATATATATATATAAATTCCTTCAAATATATAGAAACTCCTCCAAATATTGGGCAATACCATGTTTGTCAATATGAATGGGGTCTTAGGTGAATTCTCACCCTCACTCATGCTAATAATCTACTGGCCCGATCAACCATAAGTGATTCCCAAGATAATATCAAACCTAAATGCGTGATCCAATATTATGCTCATCACTTGCAATCATCACTGATATCAAAAGGGTTAATACCCCATCCACTGTGCTTGTTGAGAAAAGAATGCCCCCGAAAATGTAAAAATAACCATGCATTTTTAGATGGTAATAATGATTATGAAAACAATTATTAGTTCATGGTAATATACTCCTTGAGGTTTTCACCTAACAATGTTTTATACGTTTTTGTGCCAAAAGGTATGATGAATTTTGATTTTCCAAGTAAGTAATTAGAATGATATTGACATTAATGGTTCATCTATTAAAATAATAATATTTTTTTTTTTTTTTTTTTGCCTCTATTAAGAATTGTTGTTCTACCTTATATATTCATTCATGTAATACATATAAAAATGATTTATGGAGATATAAGTGATTGAAGTGCACTTGACATTCGATTAGTGAAAGAAATAAAAATCAAGGATAAATGAGATGAATATTTCTTTCACACATACTCAAGGTAATTATATTTATTTTCCTAAGTGTTTTGTTATGTGATCCCCATTTCACAATTCTACATTTTTCTCTTTGAAAATGATCCATATTAATGTTGCATATGGTCTTGAATTTAAACCTAATAATGATGATAATTATGATGATTCACATTTCCTCTAATATTTTCCCCACCTCCACCCACCTCCACCCTCATTGAGGGTGGGGGCAAATATAGAGTAAATATTATTAATATTTACTCTATATTCCTCCCCACCCCCACCCTCAGGCCCCCAACATCAGTGGGGAAATATAGAGTAAATATTAATAATATTTTCTCTAGGTTTCCCCCCACCCCCACCCACTGCCAATGAGGGTGGGGCTGGGGGAAATATAGAGGAAATATTAATAATATTTCCTCTATATTTCCCCCCATTGAGGGTGGGGGTGGGGGGAAATATAGAGTAAATATTATTAATATTTAATCTATATAATATTTACTCTATATTTCCCCCCAACGAGGGTGGGGTGGGGGGAATATAGAGTAAATATTATTAATATTTACTCTGTATTTCCCCCCACCCCCACCCTCATTGAGGTGAGGGTGTGGGTGGCGGGGAATATAGAGTAAATATTAKGTGAGGGTGAAGGTGAGGGTGGGAGTGGGGGGAAATATAGAGTAAATATTAGGGGAAATATAAAGTAAATATTATTAATATTTACTCTATATTTCCCCTCACCCCCACCCTCTAAATATTAATAATATTGACTCTATATTTCCCCTCACCCCATCCTCAATGATAGTGGGGGTGGTATCATAATAATATAAATTGATGACATTGTTAGGTTACTTTGACTATGAATCATCATTATTGTGAGTCTCAAAGTTAAGATGTCATATCAATTGATACATGTAGAATTATTGATGTGTAGGATGTCATTTCAATTGTTGGTACATCGATGTATCGACATCCCTGAACATCATTTCGATTTGGTTAATTTCGACTTCATGCCTAGTTCAAGCACTATGAAGTTGCAAATTCTTGTTGGTTTAACGACATTGTGGGATGTTTTTATATTGACATTTTCATAGGATGAAAATCTCAAAAATTTTGGCATATTGACATGCAAGAATGCAGGTAAACTGACGTGGATTTCGTGATATTTAAAAAATGACATAAAAACTAAAATAAAATAAAATGAGACAAAA
>JASDQU010099099.1:21222-33719 GCA_032191745.1 Picea mariana
CTTGGCCAATTTATCCTCGAGCCATTCCTTCATTCATTCTTCCAGCCCCATGTTCATCAAGATTGTTTTTTTCTTGAAATCAATTTCACAATCCTCAATACCTGCATTGCATAAAGACAGGAAATAAAAAAGTGAGAAATGGATTCCTCATTTTGTTTTCACAAAGAACATCTACAGGGACCAAACCAATCCATTTTTAGGCCAATTTCCCATGGCAATAACTTGTTGTTGAGATCTAGACACTGAGTAATTTTTCTTTTCAACAAAGCATGGAGATTCCAAAGGAGGCTCCACCACCATTTTTTTCCCAACCAACTTCAATTCCACTATGGAAGCATACCCCAATTTAGCTATATAATCTCTCGTATTGGGATATTTGGACCAACATAACACATCGTCCTCCTCCTCCCTAAACCTAATAAAACTAGAGACCAACTTTCCTATGTAATTGTGTCACTCAACCAATCCTTGGCCTTCCATCCCAAGATCGTCTTTGATTTCCATCCCATTCTCCCACTGGCTTAGGCTGATTGATATTTGACATCTTTGAGAGAGAAGATATCAGCCTCATGGAGGAATCAGAGAAGGGTTTCTGAAAGATGAAATTCCTTACTAGCACCGTGCCAAGAGTCCTCACCTATTTTAACTTTCCTACCATTTCCAATTTTCCACGATCTAACTAAGGGGAACAAAACTACCAGAGCTTTACAGAATATTGAGCCTTTGGATGACTTCCTTGGTTGTCTATACCAATCTTCAATTGGAAAATCATGTAAATACTTGGATTTCATTAACCGGCCCCATAAAGAGGAGTTATGGATAAGACTCCAAAGGCTTTTAGATGTAAGGGATTGACCTAATAAGAAATGTTTTTAATCCCCCATCCCCCAATATTTTTTTGGGTTTCCACACAACTCCATTTTACAAGAGGGATGCCTCCATATTGATGAGAACTGGACCATAAAGACTAGAAACTAATCTTTTTTATATTGGAGAGGATTCCCTTAAGAATTATTGCTATAGACATCTAGTACACATGGATACTCTCCAATATTGACTCGAGCAATACTAAATGCTCCTCCTGGAAAGGGTCCTATTGACCCATAGAGAAATACATGCTTCTACCTTTTTGAATAGCCACATCTAGTTTTCGAACCTATAACCATTCAGTTTGAGAAAAAAAATTGAGGGACTTGAACCCATCATCCAAATCTTTTTATGGGAAATGGAACAAATAATCTACTTGTTGAAGAAAATTATCTGCTAGACAATTTATAATTAGGCATGACTTGTTAAAATTAATCGCCATGCCTGCCTCTTTTCAATATAAATCTAAAACGACTTTCAAAGAGGATAGGTTCCTCATAGAACCTTGGGAGAAACACAAAATATCATCTAAAAAAAGGAGATGAGAGATATATTCTTGGGAAAAAATCTTAATTCCCCTTAGAACACCCTGGATCTGTCGTCGCTTATCAATTTGATGAGGGCCTAAGCCATTGTAAGAAAAATGAATTGTGACAAAAGACAACCTTGTCTTAGCCCTCATGAGGCATAAAACAACCTAGAAAGGGCTCCATTAATAAGAATTGCATAAGAGATTGAATTAAGATGCCCCATAATCCAATTAACAAAGGGGAGATTCATGCCCATCTTCAAAAGAACTAGCGAAAGAAAGGTATAGCTAAATCTATTGTAGGCTTTAGATAAATCAATCTTGAGAATGATCATTGATTGATTAGACAACTCCATGTAATTGATAGTTTCTTGAGTGATCGCCACAGTGTCATGGATTTGCCTTCGTTGAAGAAACATGAATTGTTCTTTTGATATAATGTCACTCAAAATTGGATTTAGCCTCCAAGTAATAATCTTGGCCATAATATTATATATTACATTTCAACATGAAATAGGAAAGAATTCATCAAAAGAAACTCCATATTGTTTTTTTGGAATTAACATGATGAATGTGGAGTTTAGCGATCCCCAAACTTTTTTGGATCATTGGGATTCTCTAACCACTTTTAACAAGTCATGTTTTAAGAGTTCATAACAACCAAGGAAAAATTCTACTATGAGCCCATTAGGACCATGACTTTTTACTTTCTACATGGAGGTGAGAGAAGATTGAACTTCTACTTATGAAAATTCCTCTTCAAAAGACCGATTCATTTCTTCCAAAAAGATAGAAGGGAATTTGGAGATCACCTCTAGGATTTTCTATATAGGACATCCATATGGTTCCTTGAAAAGCGATTTGAAATGGTGGACCCCATCATTAGTCTTATCCTTGAAGGAATTCACTAATGTTCCTTCTGAACTTTTTATTTCCCAGATCATATTCAATTTTTTTTGGTAATTTGTGAACTGGTGGAAACATTCCATGTTATTGTTCCCCTCCTTGATCCAAATGGCTCAGATATTTAACTGCCATAATGCCTCTTCCTTCTCCAATATGTCCTATCAAGTGGATTCCAAATCTCTCAACTAAGATAAGTTGTTTTCATATAGAAGGGAAAAGGAATTATCTTCATATAGCTTCTTAATTTGTAGCTCAGATTCTTTCAGTAAGGCTTTGGACTTTTCATTAAAGGAGAGGATCCATTTTTTCAAAGAAATTTTGACCCTAGAGATGTTTTTTGTGAATTGGAACATGAATGAAGAAGAATAAGAGGAGGAGGAGATTAGATGCTCCCAAGTGTCCTCCACTATCTTTTTGCAATCCTCTTCCAAAATCCAAGAATGATTAAACTTTAAAGGAGAAGGAAGCTTCTCGTTTTATATATCCATTCAAAACAAAAGTCTCGGAATATGATCAAACAGACCTCTTGTTGACACCCAAGACTTCATTAAATATGTATCATCCACCAACACTTCAACCACCAAGAAGCGATCTAGTCATTTATATATTGTTTCCTCATTTCCTCGAAAGTTCCTCCACGTTGGCATTAACTTAACAAGGTCGACATCTACCAGATGATGCTTTTCAAAAAAATGCATATAAAAAAACACTTTGAGGGCCCTGCCTTGGATTTTCCTCCCACACTTCCTGCAAGGAAAGTTTTATATTTAGGTCCCCTCCAATGAGGATATGTCGGTCTACCAATGCACATACCTCTACTAGACTTTCCCAGAAAGGGATTATCTTAGCATAGGGGCTACAACTATTTGGAACAATCATCACTATACTTGAATCTTTAAATTTCACTTTAACTGAGATTGTGAAATAGATCGAAGATGAAGAAATAAATTTGAAGAAAAGACTCCACCTAGAAATCAAATCGCTCGACTAACCCTCTACATCCACTATGCAAAGGACCAATTTTTTATCCATGTCTCAAAAGCATCTCTAGCTCTATTGTCATCCACCATTGTTTCCTAAACTAAAATTATGACCAGCTTGTGGCTTTGAATAGGACTTTTGAGGGAAAATTATTTGCAATCACCCCCTACCCCTCTAGCATTGAAGGATAACACAATCACGAGGAAGTCGTTTTTAGGGATTTCCCTACTCGAAGGGACCTAGTTATGATTACATGTTTCCCTTTCTTAATACCTTGAACTACCTTTTGTTGAGCCTTCAATAGATGGGATTTCCTTCCAATAGGATTGGTTTGAAGAGGATCGAGACCTAGGCCCCTTACGAAGAAGATTCCTCCTTTAGTTTCAGTCAAGAATGAAGGGAATAGCCCTTTCTCGTGGAATGGTCGCTTTATGTAGACAAGAGTAAGGGGAAAATATCCACACCTACTGCACCCTTATCATTATCATAGCTCATTGTTTGCTCAATATGCCTCAAAAGAGGAGACAATGAAGAGTCTTTGGTGTCAAGGCAACCAAAATGGAGGGGTGGATCTGAAGGAAAAGGCTCTAGAAGGTATGTGTTGAGCACTCAACACACCCTAAAAGACTTTGTGAAATTTCTTTCTTTTTGGGTACCACTTATCCTTCTTGAATCAGAGTCAGTGTTATGGGATGGATAGATTTATATGTTGTTATTGAGTCTCGTTATCGTTTATTCTTGTTTGGTTTGAATTTATTGACGGATTGATTTCTTTTTTAGTAACATGGCATGAACGGTCTAAAATGTACACGGTTTAAAAATTTTCAACGGTCTTTGATCGAAAAATTATGGTCTATAGTATAGTTCTTTAACATCGCCGATACATTTTTCGGCATCAGTGAGATCCAAGATACAAATCACAAACATGGAAAACCATAACAAATCATTGATCGTCGATCACCGATACATTTTCGGCATCGACGAACTCCGAGGGAAGAAACTGTGAAACATTAACAATCACAAATCGTCGACCGTCGATCCTCGATGCATCATCGACATCGACAGGATATGACATTATAGCCAGGGATGTATGTCTAAAGAAAATCCCCGATGTCGAAAATAAATTCTCCTCATGCCCCTCCTACCTCATTTTCTTTGTACCTTCTTGAAAATCATTCCCCTTCTGGTTGTTTGAGTCAATTTCCCATTGCTAAATGACTTTATTTTTCATCGTTATCCCTCTTGATTGATTCTTTGCACAAATTGTTTCTATTTTCTTGAAGGATAATTGCATGTCGTGATTTGGTTTGAAATACTTGTCATCATGTTTTCCATTTATTGAGCATGCAATAGGTCAACCAAGTATTTTGTGTGCACAGGAGACATCCAGGACCACCAAGTCCTTTGTATGCGCAGTAAACTTCCACAAGAAAGGCATGACAATTCAGAGCAGTCCATTTTGGGCTTAGATTTCAAGCCAAAAATACAGGTCAAATCTTCAACGGTGGAGATCTAACAGTCGATGCAAATCAATGGCTCTCGTGCATGCGGAGTCTCAAACTCATGTGAGGTTTAATCACAAATTTACACAAACTTCACTTTGTGACTTTGGCGCCGAAATGTACGAGCTCATCTTTTTAGAAAATTGTAGAATGTCGAACCGTCGCATCGCTTTGCAAGATTATCCATCCAGGAGATCTCCACACTTAGCACTCAAAACTCTAGAATGATGGAACACCGGAGCGATGTGCCATTCATCAGTTGAGACACATGGAACTTATTTTAGACACCTTTGGTTATGTCATCTACCCATTTTCGAGTGACACATGTCACCCTTCTTTCTATGACACGTGAGCGATATGACATCAGACTTCCATGTCAGATTCGAGAGATCAGCCATATGGCATATTTTTACTTCAAGACAAGCACATATCACTGAAGTGTCGAAGAGTCGAAGACATGTGACATCCATCAGTCATCGACACGTGGCACTTGTTTCAGGTCATTTGGGTTATGTCATCCACTATTTTGGGTGACATGTGTCACTCTCTTTCATGCGAACACGTCAGTGATAGTGACATCATGTGGAAATGTTAGATTCGAGAGATCGCCACTTAGGAATATTTCAATTGAGAGCAACAAAGAAACTATCGAAACCCAAGAGCCAGAGTCCCGAACTCCCTAAATGTTTAATGGTTAAATTGTCTTAATCTTGGATCAATTAGAAATAATCATGAATTAATGAATATGGGAGATTGTCACTTCATGATATTCCAACCCAGATCAGACAAAAATCGTCGAAGAACCAAAGTGTCGAAGCACCAAAGTGTCGAAGCACCAAAGAGATGGAGACGCGTGGCATCCATTAATTGAGACATGTGGCACACTTCTATCATGATGCGTGGCACTTTTCTATCATGACACGTGGAACTCATTTCAAGCACATTTGGGTCTGTCATCTGTACTAGTTCAAGTGACACATGTCACCCTTCTTTCTGTGACACATCAACGATATGAATTTAGGCCACCACGTCACTCCAAGAGTTTAAAACTCCAGGGAATTTCAACTCAAAGCAAGAATAGTTCTCTGAACCCTTGAATTGTTGAAGTGTCAGAGCCCCAAATAGTTGAAGTGGGTCCTGAACTACCATGTCACTCTGTAGCATTGTAACTCTAGGATATTCTCAAACTCATCATTCACAGCTCCCGAACCCCTGAATTTCCAAAGTGCCGAAACACCAAATGTTCTAGGATAAATCCCAGTTTAATTAGCAATAAGTCGTGGTTAATGACTCCGGAATTCCTGGCCTCCAGGAGATATGAATATGTTGCACTCCAAATCCCTCAAACACAAGATTTCTGAAGTCACTCACCCACATTTATGGAATGTTTTGAAATTTTTAAAAAAGGGGCACCAAACCAGAATTGGGGGAAAAACACTGCCAACAAACAACTATCTCTTATCAGCCTCCAACATTGAGTTGCATGTCAATGCTCAATATAGAACATAGTTCTGTCACTCCCAGACATTTCCTGCAACCCATCCTTCCCCCTAAAACATAGTTACCTTCCCTTTGTCGTCTAGTTTAAAGCTCTATCTTTCTTTTGATATAAATGTTAGAAAAGAACCAAAAAGAGAATTGCATAGCCTGAGGAAAGGCATAACATAAAAGACATATCTTTCAATCACAATTAAATCCCATCGATAATTCCTTCCAGATCATGAATCTGGAGAACCTTACCACTCATCAAACACTTATGAGTCTAATTGGGCCTCTTAGGCAGGTTTGGTTCCTATTTTTGAGTTAAAGGGATCTTGTACCCCTCAACAGAATTGGCTCTAGAAGGAGTGCCTGAACAAATGCATGGATAACAATATTTTTGATAAAATATTCCGCAAAGCCTATAGATTAATAACATCCCACATGCATGGATAGTCACTCTCAATACAACCCCCATATAAAGAGTACTCTCAATACGGGTAACTCACCTCAACACAAAGAGGAAGAACAATTGTACCCTGAAATACCTTAATCTCTTCCCCATGAAGAGTTAAATAAGTTTAGGAGAATCACAAGAACTTATGCCCGAAAGATTGGAGCATTACCTTTAGCTCCTTTACTTCCTCGAAGAAAAAAAATAAGAAGACCAGTTGCTGACACCCCTGACCAGGTATTCGTTCACACGGTAGAAGACCTAATATATTTTTCCCTCACAGAGATCGAAAACCCCTTAATCTGATAGATGAGACACCAGCTGGTAATTACTTTGAACCTGACAATTTTGAATCTGAGGAGGAAGGCTCTAACTCAAATCGCTCATGTTTTGAATTAAAAGACATGGAGGATAATAACAATAACAATGGAGAAAGGGGAGATCAACCTCAATATAACCAACCATGGTTGGCAAGAGATGCTTTAGCGATTCTAGGATGAATGCATAACTTACCAAGACTTCGAGAAAAATTACTTCCTAAATTTGACCCCGAAACATCTAGATTACCTAAGGACCATATTAAAAAGTTCATATTGTCTATAAGGTTGATGAATGTGCAACACGAAGATGTAGTGTGCAGAATTTTTCCTTACACCTTTAAAAATTCAGTCTCGAATTGGTATTTCAACCTACCAGTTGGTTCCATAACTAGATGGACAAAGTTTCAAAATGATTTCTTGGACAAATTTGTTGAAGAAACTACCACATGAGCTTTAATGGCTGAAATTTTTGCTACCACTAAGATTCCTAAAGAAAAATTTAAATATTTCAACCAAATATTCGCCACCATTTTGAACAAATTCCAACCCGAAGCTAAACCTACCCAGAAGTTGCAAATTGAAGTATGCACTAATGCTCTCCCAACTTCTATTTCCATGTTTGTAAAAAGGGTTTCCAAACATACTTTAGCTAAAATGATTGAATTCCAAATGAAAGGATGCAAATAAGGTCAGATCTCTCTAATAAAAAAGGAAACCCAATCTCCACCTAAGAGAGGAATTTCGTTAACAAGACCCCTGGGAAAAAAAACAGAACAAGGTCCTGAGAAAGAGGGAGGGGATCTAGAAAACCCGCAGCGGATGATAAAAAAACTTTCAGATGAGATTGTAGATATGAAAAGGAATATTGGGGAATGAAACCCAAATCAAAGACCTTATAAACAATTTTTCAAAATAAATCCACCCTTCAAATCCATTGAACTTTCCCCAACTAACCTAAACATTGATTTAGGGAACGTAACATCTGACTCATTCTACACGTACCATCAAGAAAACCATTCAGAAAAGACTTCCCCCAGTGGGTGCATGCTATGAATCTAATGGCTAATTTATTGTTAGATGAATGCTCTCTAACCGAACAACCCAGTAGCTCGGAATTAAATGTCATTGATCAACAAATTCAAGAGCCACTGGAAGGGACAACCATGTTGTTATGGGATTCCAGCCACCTGATGCCTTTTAACGACGTAGTTGAAGTGCAAGGACCTCCCGTTGAAGTTCTAGTTGTACAGACGCAAGGTATAATTCAACCTGTCCAAAGTAATCCCACCACTACTCAGTTATCTAGAGGGAAACCAGTGATCGATCAACCCAAACCCCTATTTTCTCCCCAAAGGAACCCTACAAACATACACACTTGGGAATCTCCTAAACTAGACTACAACATGGTAGAAGACTTGAGGAAGATGAAGGCTAATGTGTCTGTCATGGACATGTGTAGGATCCCTCAACAAAAGGATTTTTTGTTACAAGCCTTGAAATCAATAGATACCCCTATGACAAGCATTGATCAAAGTGAGATCCCATCTCCCACATATTTAACAAATAAGCCAAGTGTGAATGCTTGTTCTTTAGAAAAAAGAGGAAGGCCTTTTGTTCCTCCTTTCATCTTGACGTTTGAAGTCTTCAACATAAATCTACATAATTTCGTAGTCGATTCAGGGCATATTCAAATGTCATGCCATTGTCAATTTGCAAGAAATTGAACACAACCCCACTCAAAAGTGACAAAAACATTAAACAACTAGATAGGACTCAGGTAAAGGTTATTGGAGAAATGAAATATTTCATGATCGGAATTGCTACACACCCCAAATTTTTTCAAGTAATTGACATAATCATAGTAGACATCCCGGAGGCCTATGGACTGCTACTTAGCCGAGATTGGTCCAAGAAATTAAACAAATACTTTAGTACTGATTGGGCTCACCTTTGGTTTCCATTAAAAGGACATACAAACATGATCAGGATTGATAGAGAAATATATCTCAAACATATAGTCATTGATTTAGAGACCCCAAATGAACCCTCGTCGAAAGAGTTCGTTGTTTTAGGAAACTACTCCTGTGATTTTGATTTTGGTAATTTCGCCCCTAACATGTCTAACATACCTCCCACTCAAAAATCTGAAATGATTTTTCAAGTAAAATTACTAGTACTCGCAGAGGAAAGAATCCTCTGCCAAGATTCTTCGACAGGAATAGCAGATGAGGAGGTTGAAAGTGAAATAATATCTAGACATGAAGAAGTTAGAAATTCCCTTCCACAAATTTGGATGTTTTACTTTGATGGTTCTAAATCACAAGAAGGGTCGAGAGCAGGATGTATCCTCATGACTGTTGTTGGGAAATAATACCCTACGAACTAGAAAACTAGGGTCTGATTTGCATGCAGATTTTGACCTTAAAGAAATGACCTTTTAACCTACCACCCAAAACTTAAACCCCTCTTTCAAGACACATGCATGGAAAGGAACTACTAACCTTTTTACTGATGTTTGGTATAGATCCTCCGTTGCACTTTGCCCGCTTACTTGCGCTACTCCTTCCAAAGTTAACCTACAATCAAGACAAAACACTACGCATGCATGCTATTTTTCTACTTGAGGGTTAGAAATTAAGCATAAATTACAAAAATCAAATATAACTCATGCATTGGGACGGGAAAAGTATTCTTTTATTATTCTCGATATGAATCAACTTACAATAATTGTTGAGACCAGCCACCGCTCCTTGATCCTGATCCTGGGATCCTCCTCTTCTTTTTCCTCCAACTGCTTTGCGTTAATTCTCCTTAGGCTTGAGGAAAGACTAAAGGGTTGGGACAAATGGATTCGGCAAATGGGCAGAGTTTCTTCTCTATAATTTTCCTTCTCCAAATAGTACCCCTACCCCTTCTTTTATAGGCTAGAAGGAGCTAGGGTTTTGGATGAACTCTCGGCCATGCATGGCCGAGAGTTTCAGTTAACTAACCCATAGCTTTTTGTCCCATCGGCAACTTTCCTGTTTTTGTGCTTTGTTAGGTAAACGCGGGCTGTAGTAGGCCTGCCAGCGTTCACCCGCATGCAGTAGTGGGTTAGGGCGTGTGTACCTTTACCTAGGAGGATTTTTAAAGAGGTTTCTCAGCAGATGTTTTGGCAATGAAGGGAAATGAGTTGGCCTGATGTTAGGTAAGCATGTATGGTGCAATTTAGGATTATAACAGATGCCCCCTAATGTGTGAGGTCAGAAGAACATCTGATGGCCGAAATACATTACCAACCTTTACCAACCTGTACTGATATGCTGAATGAGTGAGCCCAAGAATCAGGAATCAGGAGGTGCCATCTGCAAAATAACAAATGTCTCACCGAGGCGGGCATACCCATGCTCGGGATAAAATAGAACCATGGCTACCAATCAAATACATTGTATATCCATGTCAAATAACTATAAAGAGTAGCCGCGAACAATACACAGCGGAGCTACATCTCAAAATCAGAAAGATATACATATAAAGTATCCATCTCCCAGAAGCTGATTTGGCCTGATGGCTGTACTTCAGAGCTCGAGAAACAACTTCAAAATCTTCTAAAACTCAGGTAGGAGTGTAATATGAGTGTACGACTGCACTACCCAAAGGTCTTCTACGGCTTGTCGGTTATGGACTTGATAATCTTGATGATCGGACTGAAGGCTTCAGTGATTTCAAACAAAGACTTGATTGGACGTTCATGATGACCGGGTATGCGGACAAGAGACATATTGCAGAGGGACCGACTTAGGCTTAGTGACAAACTTCCCTTGGACAATAGCACGACAAGTGATAAGACTTAGGCAACATATCTATTAATCATAATTCTACGAAGCAGGAGGCAACACAAACTCTCCATATGTTTGGAAGAGTAACCAAACGGTGGAGGACACAACTCTATATAGTGAGAAAAAGATTCCTAAGGTCGTACTACATCCCATAGTCTAATGATCAAATGAACAGAGGTGCTTCATCCAAGGGCGACTCATTATGCTACCAATAAAAAAAATACTTTTCCCATCCTCTTTTTGGGGTATATTTGATTTTTTTTTTTTGTTCTTTTTGGTAATTTGTGAAAAAGAATAAAGGAATATTACGTTACAATGGAGGAACGAGTACTGCAAACATACAAGCTCAAGGCACAAGGACAAGAATGATGTTCTGGGGAAATAATACTCGGGAAAAAATCCTCCAGTGGCTAAAGGTGTTAAGACGCAGAAGCAAACTGTTACAAGGCTGATGGGTAAGGTATGCAAATGCGGTTGATAGAACACACAATGGTAACGTCCTTTAATGTAAGTTTAACAAGCCCAAAGAAGGGAATCTCGGTGGTTTTTCATATTTAGAGAGTCTGAAAAAGAATAAAATGAAACTCCATTGGGGTACCTTTTTCGTCAATAGTCTAGTCAGTTCGAAAAAGGGATAAACTAGCACCGAGTAGACGTCAATTCAAAACCATTTTAACGAGTGTGAAAAGGACAAGATCACTCAGCTATTTTTTCACTTTTAAGGAGTCTGAAAAAAGCTTAACTATGGACTCTATCAGGAATGTTCTTCTGGACCATTTTAACAAGTGTGAAAGAATAAGGTCACTCGACGATCTTTTCAATTTTAGAGAATCTGAAAAGAGCTTAAATATGGACTCTGGGGGAGTTTCTTTTTCATAAATTTAGTCCCTCAGGCCCGAAAAAGGAATAAAATTATACCTGAGGATACTCTTCTAAAGAATGGGAATTCAATAAAGTATTCCTTTGTTCGTACAGTTGACCGTCCGGACCGAAAAAGGGGTAAACTACCGCCGGACAGACGTGACTTCAAATTTCAGTTTAACGAGCATGAAAGGTCACAAGATCGCTCGGCAATCTTTTCATTTTTAGAGGGTCTGAAAAGGGCTTAAAAGGAGACCCATTATGTTTTGGGAGCCCGAAGGGTAAGACAAAGAGTAAACAAGACTCATGTGAATGAGGCTCAAACTCGTATTCAGGAAAGACTATGCGGACTCCCGAGCCTACAGTGTTGTTAGAAACGGCATGGACACCATAATGCAACCAGGATCTACCTAGGGCATCCATGTTTTGGTAAGCTCTACCACCAAGTTGCGACACTTCTAGAGCAGATATGACGGTTCCGTGTCAAAACCGGATGGGATCGATCTTACAGCATAAGAACAAAATACAACGAGATGCAACAGTTGGGATGAAATCCTACCCTATATACTCAAGTTGATTTTGAATTTTTTTTTTTTTTATGGACCGTCAATATATATTTTTTATTTTTCGAAACTCAATAAAAATTGTCCCAATACCTGATCAAATCCCTCCCATATAACTCCTGGATCACTCTAAATGGTTTTTGGTATAAAGAAACTGATAAAGGGGCCCAAAAAAGTGACAAAAAGAGGCCAAAAAGTCTATAAATAGAAGCTGGCA
>JASDQU010099102.1:10899-21410 GCA_032191745.1 Picea mariana
TTATTATAAGCTATGATATAGAGTTACAGTGTTACATTATGCATGCTTGATTAATAAGGGTTATTGATTACACAATATACGTAATAACCACATAGATGCCATTGTATGTTTTATCCCTATGAGTTACCCCTTCCCGTTTCTCGCAATCCCATTCAATATGATGTAATGAGGGTGATATTGTACTCATTATCCACAATGTTACTCTAGTTATAACAGTTGTGTAAGTTAAAGCATATTCATGGTATTCATTCAATGGTGTACAATATCCTCATTAGCTAATCTAAGAAAAATCTCATAATTGTTTGATAATGAAACATTTTTACTAATTGGAGAAAGAAAGTATACGTTTTAGGTAAAGATCCAACCTTATCTGGTCTATGCCTCATTTTTATGTACATGGCCACCCTTAAACATAACTGGTTTTTCTTCATTAAGTAGCTTGTTTTTTCTCCATATCATAAACATCCAATGCATATACCAATTTTTTTTATGTTCTTGCCTTAATCTTTTAGTAGTTGATGAAAAATATCCCCGAATTACATAAAATGAATTATTTATAGTATTTGAAGCTTCAAATCTTGATATTATATTCCTTATACAATATATCAATAGCCTTGATGTTAAGTGAAGGCAATACAATATTAAGAGATCAAAGGAGAATTGACAAAATGTCACAAAGAGACCTCATGGATAGTACTTAGTATGGTAAAAATGATAAGTATTCATATGGTATTTATCTTTTGTAATGAGCTTTTCTCAAACATATTGTATTTAATCATTGCATGATATTGTGCAAGATATGCTAAGCTGCAAGGAGCAGGTGGCAGTTAATTTCCAAAAGGAACAACGTTTTGGGGTTTGTCGTTAATTTCCAAAAGTTTTTTGGACATATGTATTACATAGTAGCCTTTTTGGGGTGGCAGTGAATTTCAAAAGTTTTTTTGACGAACTTATTACATAATTGCCTTTTTGGGGTTATGTTGGTTTAAGGACATGAGTTGGGGGTTATGCTAATTTAAGGACATGAGTTGGGGATAGATGAAATATGATGGATAAAAACACTCAAGTATAACTTTGTTTTGGGGACAAAATGTATTATTTCATTTTTAAAAGAATTAATATAATTTTTTCATATTTTGTTTGTCTATGAATTTACATTTTCAAATTTGAGTAAATATTTATTTGATGTTGTTATAATTGTAATATTTTTCAGATAGGTAGCGATCTAGCTTGTACTAATTCTCTTATTAGAAATAAAATTGATTGAAAATGTAATATTTTATTTAACACATTTTTTTATGAATTGTGAACTTAATTTATTGTTGTCAGTTGAAATGTAATTTTTCTGGAAACTTTTCATTCTGGAAGGGTTGCATGATTATATACCCTTCTCGCTGAAATTAGAACGGACTCTTCAAATTTGATCATTGTTTGTGATACACGCAATCAATGCAGTATCAATCGACATTGGGGGATCGATCTAAAGTGTCCCCCCATGAACGCAGCTGAGTAACACCTTTACACAAGCATTAATTTTCATACTTCGTCCAAAATGTGGAATTTCGAACAAGTTCGGTATCCATGCTTTCTCAAAGCATGACGCCCATTCTTGTAACTCTACCATAATTTATCCTATGCCTGGGACGATCTTTATGCATAAATACCAATCCCTGGCCAACTCAGGGAATTTTTGTGCATCTATGATATCATGGTCCATAAACTTTCGGTTGGTAATCTTCCCAAGCATGTCTTCATCGCTACTGACATTGGTCGAAACCAGTGCTATTGACAATGGATACTTGGAATTCATTGGTACATTGATTGGTGGTGTGTCATCCTTCCTTGGGGGTAAATAGTTTATGTGAAAAATTGTTGGTGGCGGCGGAGTCGAAGTTCTAATTACCTCCTCGACCTCCACTTCTGCTACTAGTCGTTTTGGTTGTTTATTCATTGCGTCGGATGACCCTCCTACTCTCGGCGGTGCCACTCTACTTGTGTGATGAACTCTTGGACTAGTTGTGCGTGTCTGCGGGTTGCGTTAACTCAGCTCTGGTAGTTTGGCTCTGTTCACTTCTGCTTGCATGCAACAATGACTTAGAGTTTACTGACTTCGTGTAGTTTTTGTGCTTTCATGCCCAGTATACCTGTCTCATCCTGCCTTAACTACCTTTTCCAATCCGTCGTCATGGTGGGTGACTCGCTAACTAAATGTTTCTTTATTTCCAAATCTGTTTTATGATTTTCCTCTCATATCGTTGATCTATTCGTGATTTCCAACGAATTTTCCTATTTAAGATTGATATGATGCTTTTATGACCTATCATTATTGTGGCCTAACTGTCATCTCCATGCCTTACGACTTTTAATGATCTTTTCATCGCCAAATTGTGCCTTGGGTCTTTGTTGTGTCATTTGTATCTTGCGCAGTCGATCTCGTCTATGTCGTGGTGCAGTGTTATTTTTGCATGTGATGATCATTCTTTTTATGCAGGTTCTGGTACCTTGGTACTCAAATACTCTTTGTCTTTTTCCTATATCTAATTTGTATTTGATTTTCTTCCCTTTTCTACTTTTTATTTGGTTTTCCTCGATTTTCTTGTTATTATTGTACAACTACTATAATACAGGGGTTTTGTCGTAGCCCAGATTACTGCGTAGATTGTCGACTGTCTCTATAGAATTTCAACCGACTTCCATTCACCATTCCTTCAAGGACCTTTCCATTCAACGTTTCCAACTGCGCATCACCCATATCAGTTATTTGTTGGATCATGTAAGGTCCTAACCAGTGCATGCGAAACTTCCTTGGATGCTAGATATACTTGTTGTCATAGAGTAGTACCAAATCATCGACTTCAAATTTCTTTGGTTTAATATGGAGATCATGCCAGACCTTCTCTATGTCTTTTTGGACCTGTTGATGCAGTCCTGCAATAAACCAGTCCTCCTCAAGTTGCACTAACTGTGTCAACCTCTCCACTATTGCGCTAGTATCTGAKAGCTCAATGATTGTTGTAATGTGCAAGCTAGGTAGAATGAATTCCATTGGCATCGTTGCTTCATGTCCATAGACCAACTGAAAAGGTGTCTGTCATGTCAGCTTCTTACTTGTAATTATGTGATCCCAYAATMSTGCAGGGACTCGTAAGTCCCAATCATCTCTCCCTACACTGCAGATCTTTGTCAAAGCATTCTCCAAGATCTTATTAAAAGTTTCCACTCTGTCATTGGCATGAGGGTGATATGGTGTGCTCTTTTGACGATGAATATGAAACTCCTCAGTTAGTGCGGCAATTGTTTTGTTCAGAAAGTCGGTACCTTGATCACCAAGTAATATGTGTGGGAATCCAAACCTCATGACTACATTCTCGAACAGAAACCACACAGTAGTCTCCATAGTACAATCAGTAACTGGTGCTTCTTCTGCCCACCTGTAGATTTAACGACATTTCATCTCTCCTAGATTGTTTTCCCACTCTTTGACATACATCGTAGGACTGACAATAGTCCTTCGCATCTTTGTGAAGCGTAGCCCACCAAAGCCCTACGCATAAAATCTTTTGAGTTGTTGCTCTTCCTACGTAGTGTCCTCAAAAAATCCCATCGTTCGCTTCTTCAAGTATAATCGGCCTCTCATGTTCCATCACACACCATCTCAATATTCCATTTGCACTAACTTATATAAATTCCCTACAATCAACTGATAGTTTGTTGCTTTCACTACCAATTGCTTCTTCTGCACAATTGTCATCTAGGAGGGAGCCATGCTAGTTAGTACCTAGAAACTCCAGAATGTCTGGAAAGTAATCATCTACCATCCTTACTGCAAATAATTGCGCATCTAGGAGGCTATCATCTAAATTAATTGCATCTTCTCTTATGATAATCTGGTCCTGCATTCAGCTTCCCTGGTTTTATGATGACCTCAAAGTCATATTCCTGAAATAATAATAACCATCTGCATATTCTTCCTCCTAATACGAGCTTGTTGACTAAGTACTTTAATGCATAATGGTCTCTATACATCTTGAAGTGGGACCCCAGTAAGTAGTGCCTAAACTTTTGTAGCGCATAGACCATTGCCAATCCTTCTTGTTCTGTAGTTGTATAATTTGTTTCTGATCTAGACAGATTCCTACTTGCAAAATCGATTGGACGATCTATCTCCCCTTCTCCAGGTTGTGACAACATTGTGCCCAATGATATGGATGATGCATCTACATGTACATGGAACTCCTTGTTCCACTCTAGAAAGATCAGAATTGGTGCGGTTACCAGTTTTTGTTTCAAAGTGTCCAGCCCCTTAATCCTCATTCCAATGGAACTTGGCTTCCTTCTTCAGTAACTTTTCCATGGGTGTTGTAATATGCGCATATCCTTTGATAAATTTCCTATAATAACCGGTATGACCCGGCATTTCCCTCGGTTGTCTGACTGATGTCGGAGGTTCCAAGACCAGAATTACTGCAATCTTGGTTGGATCGAGTAATAGTCCTTGTTTGCATACGACATGTCCTAGTAGAATTCTAAACGACACACAAAAGATACACTTCTTTAAGTTTAGGGAAATCTAACACTGTCTGCACTGATCTAACATGAGGTGAAGAAATTCTATATGATCCTGTAGTAAACTGAACATCATCCAATCATCCAAGTAAACTTCCAGAAATTTATGGATGAACTCCTTGAATGCTGCCACTACTACCCTAGAAAACACCGCAAGGGCATTCTTCAATTCGAATGGCATAACTATATATTGATAATTGTCCCACTCCATCGCAAACGCAGTCTTGTGTCTATCCTCATGCGTTATTCTTATATGATGGTACCCAGAGAATCCATCTGTAAAATAATAAGTTTCTTTACCTCCTACGTTTTCCAATACTTCATTCATGAATGGTGTTGGGAATGGATCATGTAAGCATGTGTCATTTAGTTTCCTCAGATCCACGCATATCCTAATTCTTCATGTCTTCTTGTCCTGCACCACCATTGGGTTAATCCACTCATATTCTTTTATTGGTTCAATGATACATGTGTCTAGTATCTTGTCTATTTCAGCCTTGACCTTCTCTTTATACCTCGGATTTAACCTGTAGGGTCTCTGTCGTATTGGCTTAGCTCTAGGTTTCATTGGAATCTTCATCTTGCCTAAGTCTCCCACCATCCCCTTCATCTCAGAGAATGTTGTTGGGAATAAGTCTTGGTATTCCCATAATAAGTACACAACCTTCTCAATTGTCTCATCATTCCAATAATCTCCTATCTGTGAGAACTTGTGATTCTCTGACATCCCAATATTTACCATCTTCATCTTTATAGGTTGTGTGTGTGTGGTAGATGCAAGCTTTGGCCCTTTTACTGCTTGTTCTCCTTTCATCTCAGGTATTTGTACATTCATGGGATCCTCCTCCTCGTACTCTTCCTTCTCTACATTATAGCATTCCAATAGCTCATGGACAATCATCTTGGCTTTATGCACACTGTATATTGGTACTACTTCCATCGTCTCTACCTCTAAGAAGATCTATGTTCGAATCCCATGTAGTTCTGCATATATAGATGGAGATTCATGTTCAAATGTAAATGTGATTTCGAAACTTTGAGTCAATTCTTCCCATCTTGGTGTCTCCCTATGCATCTCCAATTCTAAATACCAATTCTTTTGGATTGTGTCCAAGGTGTGTATAAATATGTGTGTCCACTCTACTTTCGGTACTGAGTGCCATAAAGCCCTACATTTTTCCACATGACCCACCGGGTCACTCTCTCCTGTGTACTTCTACACAATTTCTTCTTCCTTGGAGCCAAAGTGTATCTGCATTAGTCTACTGCACTATGACCAATATTTTATCCCATCTCTGTGTGCAACCCACCATCTAGCTGGAATCGCCTTTAAAACAACATCCAGTGTCAACAGCCTTTGTTGTTCGAGTACCCGTAACTCAAATGATTTTACAAACATGTCTATCTCAGTTAGTCCATCGTTCTTGGGTGGGTCGCATAGCTCCGTTCCAATCCAACGCAATGATCAATTTATATGTGCACATTGTCTAGTTGACACTTCAAGCATTCTTTGCTATCAATTCTCGAGACTGACTTCCAAATCTGATGTGCACGAACTGATACTTCTCCAACTCAGTGCACCATTTGTTGTTGGTTTGACATGATCCTCCATAAGCGCAGTATGATTGTATAAGTTGTCAATGTCATTCCCTCTGGTTGGATTTGTGTATCTCTTTCCCTCGTATGGGTCTAAGGGTACAGTAACTTTTAGATCCCCAACTTTGGATATGATCTCCCTCCTTTTCAAGTTAATGTTTGCATGGTTATCGAAAGCCCATTCAAGTCCCATTAGTGTTGGTATGGTTGTTTGTCATCTACGATCTCAATAACTTCAAAGTATGCCATGTTGTGTGCCCCATCTATGTTCATAGGTACTCATGTCAATCTCCCAATTGGGACTATCTTATATTGATTCGCGAGCCTTAACTGAACAAGGGACCATACTAGCCCAGGTTTGCCCATTGTCTCCCATGTCTGCTTAGGTAGCAAATTCACATCAGACCCTAAGTCCAAAATAACATTATCCACATCATACTCTCCAATCTGCACATTGAACTTGAATTCTTCATTGGTTCTCTTCCTACACAGTACCTGGTTTACCATTCTTTGTGTGACAAGGGTGTCTCTTCCTTTTATGCAGTGATCAATCATGCCATATAATGTACTTAGCGCAGTTCCATCTATCATTAATTCTACACAAATCCTTAGGAATTTCATTATTGTACTTACCTTCGCCATTGGATTCTCTAGCACAGCTTGATCTTTTATATGAGGCAACAATGATGTTGATGCTCCCCCCTGTTGTCCAATTATTTCTTTTCTTGCTCTCTGATATGTCTCTTCTCTAGTTGTGGCTCGAATGTTGGTATAGGCACTGTTGACTTCCTTACCCACTGCTCAGTTTGTTTTCCTTGATGCATCATATCAGTCCAAGTTGTAGCTCCTCCACACGTAACAACTTCTACTTTTGGTTCTTCATGGCGTCTTTCGACTGATATCATCTGCACATTTCGATTCAGATTCTAGTTTGGGTTTCCTCTGGCCCGCCACTTTGCAACTAGTTGGGGACAATATTCTATCGAGTGATCAAGTGCTCTGTAATATGTGCATGTCGTACACAGATTCTAGCAATCGCGGGCCAAGTGTCCAGGTTGATTGCAGTTATAACAGATAATCGGTCTGTGTCCTCCTCTACCAAAAGTCCCTTTACCCCGACCTCTACCAAAGTTTCATTTGTTCCCCTGATTGAACCCTCTATGATTGTTATATTGTGCACCCCCTTTCTGTGGAGGCATTCTCTTCTTGGATCTGGTACATATCTGATGTGCGCTCCCTTAGCAGATAGAACACATGACGATCCTTCTCTTCTTGTCCTATGGACTTGCAAAAATTGCAAAACAAGTTCTTTGGTGTACTCTGATACTTATGTAGCAATGGACACTCAGTGGGGTGATGGCTCCATTTCTTACATAACTCGCAGTATCCCCCCTGGTAGTGGATTTATCGCTCCAACTGTCAAATATTGCGCAAATGTTAGGAATTTGTCCTTGTGATGGCCCTTCATTATGCATTTGGTACACCAAACTTGTTCTCGGTTCTCCCTTCCTTTGGTTAGCTCGGCCAATTGAATTGTTATTGCAACCAACTGCATCTAAACTTGTGCCATTCCTCCAATATCGCCTATCGGAGATGCCTCTGGTTTCATTGCAATTTCCAGAGCCTCAGGATGCGACGTAACCTTTTGTTGAATCAGGGGCCTATAAATGTGTGGTATAAGTCCGGCAACAAACCACTCTTGATGTTGTTGGTTTGGAATTTGGAAAGTCAATCTCCCTGTCACATCCTTAAATCGTTGATCGAAATCCCATATAGACTCTATTTGTACCTGTTTTATCTCTTTCGGTTTGGTGATGTACTATGACACTGACTTTGGATTTTTGATCTCCTTTAGTAGTGCTTGCTTTATCTTAGCCAAAGTCCGAGCTTGTCCTATAGGCGTAATACTCTATAACTTCATATACCATACTAGCACACACCCTCTAAATGTTGTCGCTAATTGCACAACCTTCACAAGCTCATCTTGTATGTTCCTAGCAGCCCAAACTATTTCACACACAAACAAGTGTTGTTCTGGATCTTTTGACCCTACTCCCTTGAATTCAGAAAGCCTAAGAGTGTTATCTACTCCTGCCATGTTGGCTTGTGTAGTCCCTCATCTTGGTGATGTTGGTGGACTCTGATTCTGAGTTTGACTCTACGCACTACTCTCACTATTCTGACTACTACTACTTTGTCCTCCTTGACTAAATATGATAGCTTTTGACAAGTCTTCAAATGTTATTTTTGATTATGGTGACACACATGGGGTCATGGATTCAACATGGGATCATGTCTGAGTAGGACTTATCGACTCTTCTATTACTAGATTGGACTGAGACTCCTCTTCTTCTCATCCTATATATGGCTACTCCATGATTCGGACTAGTGCGCAAGGTTCTCTTTCCTCTAACTCACTATGCTTCACTTCTCTCCCAACCCCAATATTTTGCTTCTTATACCTCCTTCATCCACTTAACTCTCCAAACTCGTACTCTTCCTTTGGTATACATCCCTCTTGCATCATCAATACCTTCCTTCCTTTTTCATTTCTTTCTTCATTCTCTCGGACAATCCTCCTGTCATCCTCCGGCTCCCCCTGTGTGCACAAATCCCTTTTAGCCGTCGGACTTCATTATCATCACGTGTTTTTCACAGAACAACATTTTTATCCACGTATTTAACGATTTCAAGAACCTCCCGCTTGAACCTTTGAAAAATTATCTTTCTGCAACACTGCATGATTGAATGCAATCTACTGCAAATTCTGTAACATAACCCCCTAGTACACTATCCAACCAAAAATCAATTGCTCGACTAGTCGAGTTACTTACCGAATTCGATTGTCTTACCAATTCATGAGTCCAATTCCTCGATGTTGCAGCACTAAACCTTCATGTTTTTTCTACTAACCTTTCTAGCCACTCGGTCATAATTTTTGCGCCAAAGAAAATTTCATGAAGATTGGTGGACACATACATTTGCATCCATTGCTTGTCACTCATCTGCGAGTTCCTGTTCTCTTGTCATGCAAATTCTCTTTCTTTTTCATTCTAACCAGTCTATGATCTCCTTCTTAGTCGTGTTGGACACACCTGCCACACTTAGAGGGGGGGGGCGTTGAATGAGTGTGGGGCTCTTTTTCCCAAAACTTCCCTCTTACACACAAAACTCCTTAGTTAACATTCAACACTTACTCATTATCCATTGCTGTCATTTATAACTAGTTAGATGTGAACATATATCAACAATATACCATCAACAAGTCATCACCATAAAGAATACAAAGAACACAAGATGTATGTACAATTTTTCTTTTTATTATGGACAACAATCTGGGGTTTTTTAGCAACAACAGAAAAGAGTACAACTCTACAAGAGCACCAACTCTATATGCAAGACGCAGATTACATTCTCAGCATCAACTGAGATGAGGCAACAATCCTCAACAGATATCAATCTGTTAACAGGTACGCGCCCTGTCAGTAGTGCAGCCCGTGTGTGTATGCGCCCTGGCTCACTACAGCCTGCGTGTGTACGACACCAGTGTATACAACAACCTGCGTATACCTTCTGAGCTTCTTAGGGTTTGTCCTTCAAGACCAACTTAGATACTCTACAACCAATATATCATTCTCTTATGTCTCTGACTATCCAATCTGACCACTAGCCAGTCACAACATATCCAAACTTTCCAATAGTCTACTTCATGCAACACAATCAATCAATATGAATGCTATCTCAATAATGTATAAACAACTAGTATACCATAGCAATCATGTCACCACGAATTCACAAGAGTACTTCTCACTCCATTAACCAAATCAACCAAACTGAACCACATCATAGAAACCATACCAAGAATTCTCTAAGCATTCACATCACATCAAATAATAGTATCCATCAAGATAATAATGTAACCATACCAGTGTCTCAATGACAGATATGAGCTCATAGAATGCAGATCTAGAACCTGCTTCGGTATTTAACAGCCAGTCATCAGTTCAAATACAAATCTTCATGATTTTATCCACTGTACGCGCCCTGTCCTCATACAGCGCGTGTATGTATGCGCCCTGGCCCATTACAGACTGCATACACCTCAAAAGCTAGGGTTTCTGAAGCTTCGAGACTTTTGCCATCAAGATATCTGATTTTGTCGAAACTTTGATTCATCCATGAGATCCTTCTCACGTTCTCTTTCTTAGAATAGATCTTCAATAATGCTCAAGAGATCCACACCAAAATACTCTCACAAGAAGCTCTCCATCAATACTCCAAAAGATATTCTCACAAGAAGCTCTCCATTGATCCACAAAAAGGATGTTTTGCAAGAGACCATTGCTATC
>JASDQU010099104.1:7124-20682 GCA_032191745.1 Picea mariana
TCCAATTTGCAAAAAACAGGACCTGAACAGAAGCTGAAACAGAGAGAGATAACCCTCGAGAACTGTGATAATTCCCTGGTGATATCATGGCTTGGCACGGGGGTGGCCAGAGTGCTAAGAATAAATGCCTCTGAGCCTATGGTTGGGTGGAAGGATGAACACCCACAGTCAGTTGGTTGGCGGCAACCTATAATAGATAAGTATTTTCTTACTCTGTGTAATTTAACTGTAACTGGGCATGAATTTGGTTATACTGTGTGTGTTTCAGGAATTGTGCTTGATTTCTAAATGGATATACTGTGTCTCTTTCCTTACTGCTTGGTTGTAAAATTAGGCCAGTAAGAGATTATATGGATAGGACATGATTAGTACTCGTAAGTGCTTGTGTCCTGTGGTGGCTTGAGTTAGAGCCACGAACTGTGAGTTCGTCGACCTTAGGCATAGTCTCATGTACACATGCCAACCTTCCTAGTCGTCTAGAGTCCCTTGGAGGACAATTTACATTAAGTTCAAGAGAGGTAGTGTAGTTATGCATAGGCTCCCTGCAAGGCATGTAGAGACCGAGACTCACTCAAGTCCTAGACTTGACGAATGAGCGCAAGGGGTGCATGGAAGACTCTTCTAAGAGTCAATCCCAGGAGAAAGAGCACAAAGCTCTTAATTCCTTCATAGGTGAGAAAGCTTAGGAGGGACAACACTTTTCATAAGTGCTGACAAGACCCAATAGATGGCTTGCAGTAGAAGATCGAAGGCTGAGACCTTTAAGACTTTGACATCTTCCAAGGAAAAGAAAGAAAGCATGAGCTGAAGGAGGAGCTACAGCTACCGTCAGATCTCACGTGGATAGCCGATAGCCATCGAATCCAGGAAAAGCTAAACAATGTTTAAGCCTCCCATACGCAAAGGTGAGGACTTGTCAATGTCTCGAAAAGATCAGGACTGTCCATTTCAGAGGACATGTGGTAGAGATCCGAACCCATCGGGGTTTCGGATACCGGAAGGTTGAAGGACTAAACTCATGGATTCGCTGCATCGCGAACTCCCAGATCATGAAATCTCGATACAGGAGTGGAGCCATCGGATTTTGGTATTTTGGCTATTCGAAGTTTGGGATTTAGAGGAGGCTATGGTCATGGTGCCGAGAGTTTCAAACTCCTGGTACGCGAAGCAAAGAAAGGATCATGACCATCCATTTCGAAGGACATGTGGCAGAGATTTGAACCCATCGGGGTTTCGGATACCGGGAGGTTGAAGGACCAAGATTTTGGTCATGGTGGATTCACAAAATCGCGAAACCCGAAGTCCTGAAATATGCACGCGGTGGAGGTTTCAGGGAAATCCCCGAGAGGATAATTTGGTAACTCGGTTATCGAGAAAACAAGAGGTAAGAGTTCTGAACTCTTGACCCATAAAACCCCGAAATGATAGAGAGTGAATAGATTTTGATATTTCGGTGTTTCGACACTCGGGAATCCCAAGGGTCAGTTTCCTTGTATTTTCCAGTTGCGAAATCCCGATATGAGAAACCTCGAAATGATAGAGCGCGAATAGATTTTGATATTTCGGCGTTTCGACACCTGGGAATCCCAAGGGTCAGTTTCCTTGTATTCACCAGTTGCAAAATCCCAATATGAGAAACCCCGAAATGGTATAACGTCGTTAGAGTTTGGTGTTTTGGCACCTGGGATACCCAAGGGAAAGTTTTCTTGTATTTTCCAGACGCGAAATCCTGATTCACGAAACCCTGAAATGAGCTTAGCAATGTATACAGGCTTCGGAGTTTCGGCTCTCGAGAAAACCCAGGTGCAAGATTTCCTATCTTCACACATCGCGAAATCCCGACTTGTGAAACCCCAAAATGAGCTTGGTGGATATAAGCATTTCGGTGTGTCGGCACCTGGAAAACCGAAGGGTATGAACCCCTCGTCTTCATATATTGTAAAATCCCGGTATGCGAAACCCCGCTAGGATTTAATCTGAGTCATTGATAAATTCGATGAGTTGTTAGATCCTTTTCGGCCTTCGACACTTCGAAAGATAGAGAGCAGGGGAATGCTTGCGTCACGATTCCCCAAATCGCGAAAGCTAGAAGCACCTCTCTGGTAAGGCCTGTGGTCATAGCCAATGATTACATGGGGAAGGATAAAGGAAGGGAGGGTCTGCACCAGGCCCCATAGGAATTCGGGGATTCCATTCCTCGAAGAAGAGGAGAAAAAGTCAAAAAATCTTAGTTCCTGTAGTGGGTGTGTGACACTGAGGAGAAGAACTAGAGCAAGTCATCACTGCAGCTAAACAACGCCTAGAGGGACCTGTCAACGAAGTTGTTATCCAAGAGTTCCATGAGTAGGAGGCCATGGCACAACAACAAGTTGAAGCATCTCGAGCCAAGATCAAGGCTTTTGAAGCAGAGCTACCCAGACTAGAGTGACTCGGGACGAGTCACAGGTGAGTTTTGGAGGCCTGTTGGCCCTTGACCAAGTATTGAGGATGCTTGGTCATGTTTGACCTATTTTTGGGACTTTGATAGGCTATTTAAGGCGGAGCGCAAGATGAAGCAGAGATCGTGGGATCTTGGCCCCTTTTTAGGGATTTTTTGGATTTGGGATTATGTAACGAGTATGGGAATGTGACCCATGGGTTTACCCATGTTTAGGCCCATTTTGTAATGTATAAATAGAAGTCTAAGAAATGTAGGAAGTATTTTGATCGATGTGATTGAAGGTGATACAAATGTGCCATGCTAAGTGCTAGGACATGAGAGCTATGTGTGTTTTGTTATGATAAGTGCAAGTAATAGTTGTAAGTGCTCTGTGCATATTGTGTGAGACTTGCAAGGATGAGTGCAAGTGATTGTAAGAGAATGTGGAAGGCTTTGTGCTATAACTCAAGGAAGGAGGATCTAGCGAGATGCACATATCTCCTGTCCTCTGCAGAGTAGATTTTGAGGCTTTGTGCATGTAAGAAGATTGAAAGAAGATAATAAATAATATGAAGATTTGGTGGACATATCCCCAGGGTGGGAGTGAACCACGTATATTCTGTGTTGTGAATTCTTTGTGCTTTTGGTTGTTCTTTTGTTTATGTGATTCAATGCTTAGTGTAATGTTAGATGATAGATGAATATAATATGATAGTTTAGTGCTAAATAATGTGAATGAATGTTAGATCCAATCTCTATTTGTATTCTTAGTGCTTGAATCTATTGGATCTGTGTGAATATTGCGCTAATCTAATGTTAGGGTTAGTTGCGATGTGAACTAAAGCTTAATATTAATGAATTGTAATTGTTAAGTGCTTTGATAAAGTGTTGTAATCAAATATCTGTGTCCTAGCTAAGATTGCAGACATATGAGTCCTGCAACCACCCCTGTCTCTACCTTAGGTGAGACTTCATCTGCTTCACAAGTGTTTCTGAAAGGGTCGGTAGTTAGGGCTTTGTTGGGGCACTCTTGAGCATTGAACCCTAGGTCTGCCCCTGTGCCAACAAAGGGTCATGCAGGAAAGCATCATTCATCTTCCTCAGATCAACACATATCCTTATGCCTTCTTTATTCTTCTCCTAGACTACCATAGGGATTATCCATTATGATTCTTATATTGTTTCTATGATTCCAGCTTCCAACATTCTGTCAATTTCTTCTTTTACTTTCTGCTTATATATTGGATTCAATCTATATGGTTGTTGTCTCATTGATCTAACCTAAGGTTTGAGAGTTATATTCGTCTCTCCTAGCTCCACTACTATGTTTTTAATCTTTGTAACGGTTTTTGTGAATAGGTGATTGTACTCGCGCAACAACTCTATTATTCTTTCTATTGTTTGTTCATCCCAGTAGTCTCCAATACTGGCCATTTTGGGATTATCATTTGTCCCAATATTTAATTTATTCACCTTGATTGGAACAACAAATACTTATGATTCCAGAGATGGAACTTCTACTTCTCTTTCTCCTTCAATTTATTTAATTTGAATGTTGTGTGGGTCATCTTCATATGGTCCTTCTTCCTACACATGATAGCATGGAAGTAGTTCTTTCACTATGTATATATTCTATTGTTGATACTCTGTTATAAGTTCAACCTATGGTTCCTTAATCAATATCACCCATATGATTTATTTGAGTGTTGAATCAATGTTGGGGTTCTCATGTTCAAATGAGAAAGTGACTGTAAAATTATGTTGTAGTATTGTTTATTCTGTAGTTCCTCTACGCACTTCCTAGTCCACATACCAGTTTTATGGAATTCCTTCTAGTGTATGAATAAAGTGATGAGGCCATTATTCTGGTGGTGTCAGTGTCCATAGTGTTATGCACTTCTCCAACTGTTCCAATGGTGACCCTTGTACATGTAATATCCCTAGGCCGAACCCAATTGCAATGCAAATAAAAATGTACTTAAGTTGTTGATTTGTTTGATATCATTTTTCTATGCACCTTTCATGGCATAGTGCACACATGTACTGTGTAGTAAAATGATGAAGTGTGCACATTCCAGGATACCGCATGCAGCATCTTAAGTGTGCGCGATATTGAGGCCAGCGAGCCTTTGTGTATATGTTTTTTTTTATAGGCTGGTGAGCCAATTATTATAAGATAGGAGGCTTATGTTTGTATTAGGCCAGAGAGCCTAGATGCTAAAGGACAGTGTGCCTATTTTTGTATATGCCTCATCATTAATATAAAATACATCATTGCACGCAAACCGACCATGATAAAAGAGTATGGGGGATTAAACTCCAGTATTTATAGGAAAGAGTGTGCACTAAAATTTAAGGAAAAGGGGCTAAGACAAGAAGCTTAAACCAAAAAGGAATATTATATTAATATTTCTTAAAGTATAAAGTATGGATAATTATTTTATCCTAAGTTCTAAAGATGGGGACAAGTGGGCCAAAGTATCTCCCAACATGACAAGTGTCAAGTTGGGGACATTCATGCATATTCTTTGGACTTAGTTCATTTCCCATCATTCTGGCCATCATTCCTCCCATCATTCAGTCATCTAGTCAATCATCCATGATAATTCACACACTCTTTGAGCTATCTTTAGTACCATCATGTCACTGTACTTGAACCTGTATCCATAGCCATACATGTTTTTGTCGCTGGTTAGCTTGGGAGTTGGACTGATGAAGTAGGTTGTCAGGCTCGTGGAATATTGAAGAGGTGGGTTGTCAGGATCGTGAGCAATTCCTCTCTAGGTGATAGAATTGTTGGGAATTGATTTCCTGAAGGTGCTAAACTACAGCTACAGGGCTCTGAGACTTTTTTTTTGACCTATTGTTGAAGCCCGAAAAGGAAGTGGGGCAGTCGAAGGACTGTTGAGCAGATAAGGGGAGCACTTCCTGGGGTGGGACATGCATATGGGGAATGAGGGATTGTAGGCTATTAGTTTGAGTGGGCACCTGTGACAAAGTCTTTCATGTTGTCTATGAGTCGTTATCCTAGTTAGGAATCCCTTTACCCAGGTGGAGTTTAGTCCCATCTCGAGGGTGACCCACTTCTGAGAGTGATGAGCAGTGTGGTCTAAGGCTGGGAGGTTTGTGGAAGGTCTGCACACAGTTGGTGATATTATTACCAATATAAGTGCCAATTGTGTGATAAATTCACATGTTGCATTATTATTTACGTGTTCAGTTTTATCGGTTTATCCTATGCATGGTTATAACTGTCTGTATGTTTATGGGTATTTCCTATATATATTGCATGTCTATGATTACTATTATTTCAGTATGAATTCATGGTTTTACATAATGTATTTGTCTATTGAAATTATATATATGAATTTCCGCAAAGGTTCCGTGTGTATATGTTTTAATTGCATGCAGTTCGAAAATTTTATGTGGCATAGCTCATTTGGGTGCTCAGTATGTTACAGTATGTTCCACAGACAGAACAAAAGCATTCTCTCATGTAGCATGCCTTGGCATGGGAGGCCAGGGATGTTACAATATGGTATCAGAGCTTCAATTTTCAACACTGAGCCTAGATGGGCTGAGAAAGTTGAGTTGAAGCGACAATTTCATAGAGGATTGATTTTGAAGTGGCCAAATTTCAATTTACAAAGTGTCCATGGTAAAACATAACAACAATTGGGCAGAATTGGGAAAAAGCCCGAATTACCAATTTTTTGAACTGCATGTTATTAAAATATATACACACAGAACACTTGCAGAAATTTATATATATAACATAAACAAACAATTACATACTTTAAATGCATAGATTCATATAGAAATGACAGTAAACATATACATGCAGCATATACAGAAAATACCCATAAATATACAGACAGTTATAACCACACATAGGATAAACCTATAAAAATAAACACATAAAAAATAATGTAGCATGTAAATTTATCACACAATTGACACTTATCTTGGTAAGAATATCACCAAATGCGTGCAGACCTTCCACGAACCTCCCAACCTTAGACCGCATTGCTCATCACTCTCAGCAGTGGGTCACCCCCGAGCTGGGACTAAACTCCACCTAGGTAAAGGGATTCCTAACTGGGCTAAAGGATCATAGACAATAGGAAAGGCTCCGTCATAGGTGCCAACTCAAACTAATAGCCTACAGTCCCTCATTCCCCACATGCATGTCCCACCCCAGGAAATGTGCCCCTTCTTTGCTCAACATTCCTTCGGCTACCCCACTTCCTTTCCGGGCTTCAACAATAGGTCGGATAGAAACTGGGTCAGTCGAAGGATTGTTGGGTAGAGAAGGGGTACACTTCCTGGGGTGGAATAGGCATGTGGGGAATGAGGGACTGTAGGCTGTTAGTTTAAGTTAGGACCTGTGATGGAGCCTTTCTTGTTGTCTATGATCCTTTAGCCTGGTTAGGAATCCCTTTACCCGGGTAGAGTTTAGTCCCAACTTGGGGGTGACCCACTGCTGAGAGTCATGAGCAGTGTGGTCTAAGGCTGAAAGTTTCGTGGAAGGTCTACATGTAGTTGGTGATATTCTTACCAAGATAAGTGTCAATTGTGTGATAAATTTACATGCTGCATTATTATTTACGTGTTTATTTTTATGGGTTTATCCTATGTGTGGTTATAACTGTATGTATATTTATGGGTATTTCCTGTACATGCTACATGTATATGTTTACTGTCATTTTCGTATGAATCTATGCATTTACAGTATGTAATTCTCTGTTTACATTTTATATATAAATTTTCATAAGTGTTCTGTGTGTATATATTTTCATAGCATGCAGTTCAAAAAAATTATGTGCCATAGCTCAGTTGGATACTGGGTATGTTATAGTATGTTCTGCAAAGAGAAGAAAAGTGTTCTCTAGAGTAGCATGGCCCGACATGGGTGGTCGAGGATGTTACAATATGGTATTAGAGCTTCAATTTTCAACACTGAGCCTGGATGGGCCGAGGAAGTTGAGTTGAAGCAACAATTTCATAAAAGATTGATTTCGAAGTGGCCAAATTTCAAGTTATAGAGAGTCCATGGTAAAACGTAACAACAATTGGGCGGAATTGGGAAAAATCCCCAATTTTTGTTGTTAAATTCATGGGAAAATGGAGAAATTCAGCCATGTGGTGAGATATTATTGATTTAATATTTTCTCTAGCAAATTCAGGCTTGGAATTGGTCGAATTTGAAGTCACAGTGAAGCCATGACAGATGGAGCTAGTTTAGTGGTTAAAATTCTCAATTCGTAAATTGAGTTTGGGAGAAATTCATTCTAGAAATGTCAAACATCAACGATTTTTTGTTGAAGAGGTTGAATTGTGTTATTGGGGTGAAATTGAACAAATTTCATAGTTGCAGAATGTCTATGGTAGAAATTGGAAAACAGTTAAGCAAAAGCCCCAATTTCTGCAGTGAAATTCACGAGGAATTAAAGCACTTAAAAATGAATGTGCGCAGGTGGGCGCACAAAAAAATTCATGATGCACAATAAAAATCTTGTGATATGTAAAAATTGGGTGCCGCATAGAAAATTATTGGCGTGCTGGTGCATGCGCTAAATTTTGGCACCATGCGGAAAAATGTTGGTGTGCGGGTGTGTGCGCTAAATTTAGCATTACGCAGTGTAGATATGCATAATAAGGTGCACATGGTGTGTACACACATAATAATGGCATGCATGGTGTGTGCAGTATTGGCAGAGCGCAAAGGATTTTGGTTGGTGCGGGTGCAATATGAGTAAAAGTTGTCACACGACAGTGTAGTAAATGGTGTGCGCAGACTATTGGTGCATGGTGGGGGCATACTAAACTTTGGCATGGTACAATGAGTAGAGTGAAATGCGTGAAGAATATTAGTGCGTGATACAAAAATTCTACGCAACAGGTAATAATGCAAGAACTAAAACTATGTGCGGTGGATATTGGTGCACGTCGCAAAAGTAGTGTGCGCTAGTTATTGGTGTGACAGAGAAGTGATACACGGTGGTTATAGGTGTGAAAAGCACGATTTGCCTTGTGGTGTTGTTGTGCATGATAAATGTATGTGTACATGTTAAAATATGTGCACGCAAAGTCATTTGGATCGTGAACAACAACAGAAAACCGACGATTTTTCGCGACATTATATACTGTTTCAACGTCATCTTTTTGCAGCTCGTTTTTTAGGCCCTTAAGAGCGTTTTTAGCTACTCAAAAACCACAAGAATAGAGTGTAACAAGTTACACTCTATCTTTGCATCTCAAATAAAAGAGCTTGGAGAGATCTTTCTAATGGTGTAAAGTGTTCGTCAAACGGAGCTTTTATGAGAAAGTAACAACACAAACACTGGAGGGTAAACTTTAAGACCCAACTAACTTCAAAGAGTCATAACTCTCTGCTCTGGAATCAGATTGAGGCGCAAGAGTAGTCAATGGAAATCTATTGAACCATAGAATACATTCCTATATCTAAATTAAATTTATGGGCATGTTAAAGATGTTTAATATGGAAAATAAGGTACCTATAACATTCCAGACCAAAAACACGAATTGGCCTAGAACTTCAGCAGGATGTAACTAACAGCCCGGAACCCAGAAAAAGGTGAAACTTGGAAAGAGTGTCCATAATATGTATATTAAGAAACCCAATTGGGATACTATGAAAATTCCAATGGAGTAGGTGCAAAAAATTCATAATTACAGTGCAGAGTTGCGCCAAGTTGAAGAATGAACAGGAAAATTAATGGGCAAATTTCAAATAACCATAAATTTCTGCTCAAGACTCAGAATTGAACATGGAAGTAGGTGTTTTAAAGGTATCGGATAGTAGAATATAAATATTCACCTAGAAAATTGATCTGGACATTTAATTTTTTAGGAAATCAGAAGAAATAATTCTAATATATTATTGAACCAGAATGGTTCATATTTTTCATGAAATTTTTGAGTCAGTTAGCCTGACAAAGTTTTGTTGGTTGCACATTTTGTAGAGTTAACAAAAACTAGATTAGATCAGGATCAACACAGAGTCCAGAGGAATGGAAGAGGCACATGGGACTTATAGCCAGGAAGATGAGATTAGAGGGATGGATTTCCATTTGGGCATCGAAGGAACAAACTCCAATGGACATGGAGAAGGAAGGGATGAAAACATGAATATGGTAGAGACCATTAAAAATTTGTAGAAGGATGTCCAAATCCATAAATATGATAATGAAAGGGTTATGAGGGCCATGGATCAATAGGATGAATTCAACATGAAGTTAATGCAGATCTTGATTAGAATAGTAAAGAAATTGGATAAGGAAAGTGACTCAAGCAAATCAGGAAGTCATAGGTCTCCTGATGAGAAAAGAAGAACAAGAAGTGTTAGTAGACATAACCATCAATCCACGAGGCATTCCAATAAGAGGGCACATAACAACTCAAGTTCATCCCCTGCCAGGAAGCATAAGGGGTCTGGGGTGGATGAGCTACGAGGAGAAATGAACAAAATCAAACCTCCTACATTTGATGGTGAGCACAAGAAGGATGAATATGCAGAGACATGGTTGCTAGGCATGAGAAAGTATTTTCAATTACATAATTATTCTTTTCATGCATAATGTAGAATTTCCATCTATCAACTCAAGGGAAAGACATCCATGTGGTGGGATCATCTTGTGGAGGTGCAGAACATTAAAGAGAAAAGTGTTACTTGGAGGGAATTTAAGAAGTATTTTGAGAAGAAATAATTGACTAAGAGATACTATGACAAGAAAATGAAAGAGTTCTTTGAAATCAAGCTTGGGAGTATGACCATAGATGAATATGGGAGAAGGATTTTAGAACTGTTGAAGTATGTTTCTTTTATCAAGTATGATATAGTTAAGATTCAGAGGCATTTGAGTGGATTTCCATCATTCATTAGTGAGAAAATATAGTATAATGATCCCAAGACATTGGAGGATACCATAAGGAAAGCTAAATTCATTTATGATCAACAAAAAGAAAAGCCAACTTTCCAAAAATCTTGGGAAGACAAAAAGAAATTCAAGATGGATCAGAGGAAGAAGGGAACTAAGCCACCATTCTTTAGGAATAATCCTTAGGGACAACCAACTTCTAGAGAACCCAAATCGATTGAGATACAGGGTAAAGGCTAGGACAACCACCTATTCAATGTTTGGGTTGTAAATGAGATCATATGTTCAGAGATCGTCCTCACAGAGGTGAAAAATAGAGGATTGTTCACAATGTACAACAAGCTTAAACAGTGGAGTACATGGGCAGAAATGTACCAAGGATCTATGCATCCCTGGACAACAATCAAGCAAAGTATCAATCACATATGATTGAAGTGGAAGGTATGATCAACAACCAAACCATTTCTATTTTAATTGATTCAGGAGCTATTCATAGTTATATAGATCCTAAGATGGTGGAAAGTTTGCATTTTCCAAGAAGCAAGCATGGAAAATCTTGGTTGGTGCAGCTGGCTACCAGAGCCAAAATAAAAGTTAATGAGATGGTTAAGTCATGACTTATGGACATGAATGGACTGAACACCAGGGAAAATTTTAACATCTTGCCTTTAGGTTCCTATGATTGTCTAATTGGGATGGATTGGTTGGACCAACATCATGCTATCCTAGACTGTCATAATGTAATTTCCCCCACCTCTTAGAGAGGTGATGAGGAGACTCAATGGCCTGGGCACCCCCACTAGGTCATAGTCTCACACTGAAAGGGGGAAAGTCAAGAAGTTAAAAGTTATATTTTTAAGTTGACTTAAGAAAGGAAAAGGATAAAGGAGTAAAAGATAACTCAACAGAAGAATAAAATATTAACCCTGGGAGTTAACCTAACTCAATAGAGAATTAGAAGGAAAAGTATAAGTAAGAGGCTGGGGAGCACCTATTATTCATTCTGGTTTTGGATTAGCATTTACTATTGCTCTTGAGCATTCAGTTTGGGGGTTTTTCTATACAAACCCTTGTGAGCAACTCAGTGGTGAAATATCCACTCACCTTGTTCCGCAGCTTGGTCTCAGGGATGAAAGACTCCTCCACACCATTCTAGTCTCGGCCCATCTCCATCTAGCGCTTCAGAAGGTAGCAGGTTGTACTGTTCTTGTGTTTCCAGCAAGGGCACACCATCATCTAGAGGGAGGTTCGATCCAGCTTATCCTGAGGGTCAGGGGCCATTCCAACAGTTGGTTTTTGTTTACAGGGGCAGGACCATCAGTTTGAGGGATTTTCTGGAGGGTTATCATCATTCTACATTTGTCCGTAGATTGGGATGTCTTGAAGCTAGAGGGGACGTCCTATGATTCAGTAAAACTCATATCTAGGGAGATATGCTTGAGATATGAGTCTGAAACTTCTCCCACGGGATTCTCATAGCCTGATCTATATTCTTGGAGAGTTTCAGAGCATTTGGAGGCCTCCTTCATCAGGGCCGAACCAGCTAAGGTTTCATTCATCCAGTGGGGCACCCCATTCAGTGGGAAATTCAGATCTACGGGGTTTGAGAGTGGATTTGGGAATTTGGACATCTAGGTTGTCCTTACAGTTGCCCGATCTATCATTTGGCATATTTCTCGGGATGATTGGACACTTTTGGTAGCAGGGAAGAATTATTGAGGGTTTCAGCATTCTAGCAGGATGTGGCATTTTCCAGCTTGGAGGTTGAGCATTAGTATGGCTCATATCTGCTTGATTCATTCTTCATTGTATATCCAACCTTTGGAGGCTTATTTTGTATTGTCGGGAGCATTTTGTAGCAGCTCATATCTATTGCTTGTACGACCATCTGAAGTTTATGCCAAATCGGCCATCTATTGTATTGATCTTACATTGCTCATAATAAAAAGGTCAGATCTTTGCTTGTGCTTCTACATCTTTAATATCTTGTGATCTCCATGTGTTGATGAATCTTGTATGCACTTAATAACTCAATAAATTAGTAGTAGTTAGTGATTCCAAGAAATAATTTGGCTTGGGATCATTACAGTGGTATCAGAGCCTCAATCCTCCAAACTTGTGGAGAGATCGGTGCATGCAGAAGTACAGGGGAATTGTTATGGGTCGGAGGAAGAAAAACAATAGTGAAATAGAGGCAGAAATGGAAGGGTCAGGAGACGAACATGAGCCTCAGGGATTGGCTCTCTTAGTATCCGAATTTGGTAAGTTCCAGTAAAACATGAACCACAAAGAAAGCACATTGGTCCAGCAGTTGGATGAGTATCAAGAAACCAGCAGAAGGGGACAGGCCAAAATCTCTAAAACCTTGAAGAAAGTTGATGAGAATCTACAGAAGATGAACGAGAACCAAACTAGGATAACTGACCTTCTGATGCAAGTAACCCATTGAGGCAAAGATATTGATACATATGGGAATAATGAGGCTGGAGGGTCTAGTGGAACCCATGAGGAAGTCAGATATAACCCAGAGAAAGCACCAGGATCTGAAGGAAGTCTTGGAGGTGGCACGTTTCATGGTCAGATGGGTAGCAGGAAAAATCATAGGCCATACGTGCCAGTGTTCATAGATGAACTTCTAGGCCAACACTTAGCTAGCAGAGCTAACCCCATACCATACATACCCACATTCACATATGAGAAAGGGCAACATGAACAGGTTGAATATTTTGTGGAACAATTAGCCAGGAGTACCAGGGAATACTACAACTTGGATATGAAAGTTCAAAGACAGATGTCCCTAGACCAGTATTGTCAACTTGTTGGCAGCCAACCCAATTTTTTTCGATTGCTCTCAAAAGCTGCCTACACCCCTTGTCGTATTACGACGAACCATTTTCGCATTGTGCTAATGGACATTCGTCTCATTTTGCAACCATTACAATTCAATTTCGACCCAGTTTTCACAACTGCAAGTGTGAAAACATTTCTTTCGTTGATTAGATTGTCGTCGTCTTTGGTTGATACTTGATCACTGGTTTATCACATGATTGTTAAATGTTGTGCTGAACTCATATTCTCAAGCATTATCTTACCTTGATTGTGCATTTGGATATGTTTCACTGTTGAACCTTTGGACATAAAAGTTATTGGTTTTGTTCTGATCTATGAAAATTGTCTAATGAATTTGGTCATATTATTTTTATCCTTGCTTTGGACTATCACTTGATTATTATATGAA
>JASDQU010099104.1:27619-42130 GCA_032191745.1 Picea mariana
CACGAAGGTCGGGTAGTGACCATCGATCAATTGTCCTTCTTTAGACCTGACCCAGCTTTGGGGGCATCCATGGTTCCCATGATTGATAATCCTCAACCTGGTGTCATTAACGTAGGAGTTGGTTTGTGCCCGTCCTTGATGGGTACCTTCGATTACCCACCTCCTCATGACGATGTCAAGTTTATATCTAATCACCATAAGGTTGAGATTTTTCAAGTTTCATCATTCCGCACAACTTACTTTGAGGATCCTTGGATTCTTCCTTCCCCATCAGCCACGATGGATGAGACAGGGCACCCCGGCATGTCCATGCCCTTGTCAGTCGCTAAAGTAGCGTACTCTTTAGTCCAACAAGCTTCAGCTAACCCTGATCTGACTCCCGCACAAGAGTTGGATACACTTCTAGAGCCTATCTGGGCTCAGGGTTCTCTTGCTAACATTGATTCGTTAGACTTAGTCTTACCTTTTGACGAAGCAGTAATCAAAGAAATGACTAGTCCAGACAAACCTTAGGAAGATCTTCATCACAGATCGTATTTCCTCTCAAAGTTAAGCCGAATCAAAGCAGGAGAATTCACCGTGCCTATGACTAGAGATAGGTCTTGTCATACTAATCCCTTAGCTACACACAAGATCTATGTTGAGGGTAATATGGAAACCATTGCTGAAACAATACCTATCAATATCTCCAGAACCCATGGCATCATAGACAATGTTTTTGTTGGAGCATACAACTCCCGCGAGGAGATGCTAGGCATCGACCTACAAAGAGTCTATCATGAGCTAACTTTGTTGTTTTTCAAGCTCGCTTTGAGACCCGAAAGCAATATCCGGTGAGACTGTATTTATGCTTTTCGATCTCCTCCGGATTAAATGAGAAAAGTAACCATTATGGAGTCTTCTTTAAGCCCTTTTCAGACTCCTTAAAGATGAAAAGATTGTCGAGTGACCTTGTTTCTTCACACTTGTTAAAGTGGTCCAGAAGAACATTCCTTAAACGGGTCTCCTTTTAAGCCCTTTTCAGACCCTCTAAACATGAAAAGATTGTCGACCGATCTTGTGGCCTTTCACGCTCGTTAAACTGAAATTTGAAGTCATGTCTGTCCGGTGGTAGTTTACCCCTTTTTCGGTCTGGACGGTCAACTGTACGAACAAAGGTATACTCTATCGAATTTCCATTCTTTAGAAGAGTACTCTCAGGTATAATTTTATTCCTTTTTCAGGCCCGAGGGACTAAATTTATGAAAAAGAAACCCCCATGGAGTCCATAGTTAAGCTCTTTTCAGACTCCCTAAAATTGAAAATATAGCTGAGTGACCTTATTCTTTCACACTCGTTAAATTGGTCCAGAAGAATATTCCTGTCGGAGTCCATAGTTAAGCTTTTTTCAGACTCTTTAAAAGTGAAAAAATGGTCGAATGATCTTGTCCTTGTCACACTTGTTAAAATGGTTTTGAATTGACATCTAATCGGTGCTAGTTTATCCCTTTTTCGAACCGACTAGACTATTTTCGAAAAAGGTACCCCAGTGGAGTCTCCTTTTATGCTTTTTCAGACTCTCTAAATATGAAAAACCACCGAGCCTACCTTCTCTAGGCTCGTTAAACTTACATCGAAGGAAGTTACCATTGTGTGTTCTATCAACCGCATTTGCATACCTTATCCACCAGCCTTGTGACAGTTTGCTTCTGCGTCTTAATACCTTTGGCCACCGGAGGATTTTTCCCGAGTATCATTTTACCAAAACATCAGTCTTATCCTTGTGCCTTGAGCTTGTATGTTTGCAGTACTCATTCCTCCATTGTAACGTAATATTCCTTTATTCTTTTTCAAAAATTACCAAAAAGAACAAAAAAATCAAATATACCCCAAAAAGAGGATGGGAAAAGTATTTTCTTTATTGGCAGCATAATGAGTCGCCCTTGGATAAGGCACATCTGTCCATTTGATTATCAAACTATGGGATGTAGTATGACCTTAGGAAGCTTTTCTCGCTATATATAGTTGTGTTCTCCACCGTTTGGTTACTCTTCCAAACATATGAAGAGTTTGCGTTGCCTCCTGCTTTGTAGACTTATGATTAACATATATGTTGCCTGAGTCTTATCACTTGTAGTGCTATTATCCAAGGGAAGTTTGTCACTAAGCCTGAGTCGGCCCCTCTGCAATATGTCTCTTGTCCGCATACCCGGCCATCCTGAACGTCCAATCAAGTCCTTTTTCAAAATCACTGAAGCCTTCAGTCTGATCATCAAGATTATCAAGTCCATAACCGATGAGCTGTCAAAGACCTCTGGGTAGTGCAGTCGTACACTCATATTACACTCCTACCCGAGTTTAGAATATTTTGAAGTTGTTTCTTGAGCTCTGAAGTACAGCCATCAGGCCGAATCAGCTTCTGGAAGATGGATACTCTATATGTATATCTTTCTGATTTCGAGATGTAGCTCCGCTGTGTATTATTCATGGCTACTCTTTATAGTTATTTGACATGGATCTACAGTGTATTTGATTGGTATCCATGGTTCTATTTTATCCCGAGCATGGGTATGCCCGCCTCAGTGAGACATTTGTTATTTTGCAGACGAAACCTTCTGGTTCCTGATCCTTGGGCTCACTCATTCAGCACATCAATAAAGATTGGTAAAAGATTGGTAATGTATTTCGGCCATCAGATGCTCTTCTGAACTCACACATTAGGGGGCATCTGTTATAACCCTAAATTGCACCACATATGCTTACCTAGCATCAGGCCAACTCATATCCCTTCTTTGCTAAAAGATATTGAACAACTCTTCTAAAAACTCCATTTTTAAAAGTACATGCTAGATGGCCCACTACAACCCACATGTATCTAAAAGTCCATGCTAGCAGGCCCACTACAGCCCTCGTGTACCTTCAGAATCACAAAAAAAGGAAAGTTGCCGACGGGACAAAAAAATATGGGTCAGTTAACTGAAACTCCTAGCCATGCATGGTCGAGGGTTCATCCAAAACCCTAGCTCCTTCTAGCCTATAAAAGAAGGGGTAGGGGTACCATTTGGAGGAGGAAAATTATAGCGAAGAAACTCTGCCCATTTGCCGAATCCATTGTCCCAACCCTTTAGCCTTTCCTCAAGCCAAAAGAGAATTAACGCAAAGTAGTTGGAGGACAAAAGAAGAGGAGGAGCCCAGGATCAGGATCAAGGAGCGGTGGCCGGTCTCGAATTTGATTGTAAGTTGATTCATTTTTCGAATAATAAAAGAATACTTTTCCCGTCCCAATGCATGAGTTATCTATGGTTTGTTTAATTTATGCTTAATTTCTAACCCTCAAGTAGAAAAGTAGCATGCATGCATAGTTGTTTGTCTTGATTGTAGGTTAACTTTGAAAGGAGCAGCACGAGCAAGCGGGCAAAAGTGCAACGAAGGATCTACACCAAACATCAGTAACAAGGTTAGTAGTTCCTTTCCATGCATGTATTGTGAAAGAGGGGTTTAAGTTTTGGGTGGTAGGTTAAAAAGTAATTTCTTTATGGTCAAAATCTGCATGCAAGCCTGACCCTAGTTTGCTAGTCCATAGGGTATTTTTCCCAACAACAAAGAGACACCTAAAGATAAGGTGCCAAATTTGGAAGACCATGCAATCCTAGAAGAGTTTGAAGATGTGTTCAAGGAGGTACCAGGACTACCCCCAAAGAGAGATATTGGTTTCTCTATAAATTTAATGCCTGGAGCAACTCCAGTTTCAAAGACTCCTTACATAATGAGTACACCAGAGTTGAAGGAGTTGCAAATGCAGATTGAAGAACTTCTAAAGAAGGGGTATATATGCCCAAGTGTGTCACCTTGGGGCGCTCCAGTCTAGTTTGTGAAGAAGAAATATGGGACATTAATATTGTGCATTGATTTTAAATAGTTGAATAAAGTGACTGTAAAGAACAAGTATCATCTGCCAAGGATTGATGATCTCTTTGATCAATTGAAGGATGCAAAGATATTTTCAAAGATAGATCTCAGGTCAGGATACCATCAGGTAAGGATTAAAGAGGAATATCTCAATAAGACCACCTTTGGGACAAGGTATGGTCATTATGAGTTCACAATGGTGCCATTTGGGTTGTCAAATGCACGAGTTGTTTTCATGTTCTTAATTAATGGTGTTTTCCAAGAATATTTAGACAAGCTTTTCATTGCCTTTTTGGATGAAATCCTTATATATTCTAAGTCAAAAGAAGATCATGAGCATGATTTGAGGATGGTGTTGCAAGTATTAAGGGAGCATCATTTGTATGCCAAATTGAGCAAGTGCTCATTTTATCAAAAGAAAATTCACTATTTGGGGAATATCATTTCAAAGGATGGGATTGCAGTGGATCCTGAGAAGATAAAATCCATTAGAGAATGGTCAGTGCCAAAGAATGTAATAGAGGTCAAACCATTCATGGACCTTGCAGGATACTATAGGATATTTATTGAAGTATTCTCAAAGATTGCACACCCAATCACTTCTTTACAAAGGAAGGGCGTGAAGTTTCAGTGGACATTGGATTGTGAAAAGAGTTTCCAACACTTGAAACAATTATTAACAAGTGCTCCAATACTAAGGATTGTAGACCCAAATGAAGACTTAATTGTACGCACAAATGCATGTAAAGAAGGACTTGGTGGAGTCCTCAGTCAAAATGGGTTTGTTATATGTTATGAATCAAGGAAGTTGAAGGAGCATGAAAGACACTGTGCCACTCATGATTTGGAGTTGGCAGCCATAGTGCATGCCTTGAGGAAATGGAGACACTACCTCATGGGGAAAAGGTTTGAGCTAAGAACAAACCATAATGGTCTGAAATATATATTTGATCAGCCAACTCTAAATGCTAGGCAAAGCAAATGGTTAGAATTTCTAAGTGAATATGACTTTGATATAAAGCATATCAAGGGTAAAGAGAACAAAGTGGCTGATGCACTCAACATAAGAGTGTATGAATTGCATGCTAAAACCATTTGCATGTACCAATCAGATTTGAAACCCATAATTTTAGAGGCTGCAAAATTAGATTTGCAATACAAGGAATTAGTGGAAAAATTACAACAAGGTAATTTGCAGCAGAAAATTGGAGAATACAAGCTAGATAATGATGAAATTCTCGTGTACAGGGGAAAAATTTATCTACCAAATTCTAATGAATTGAAAAATCTGATATTGAGATAAATGCATAATGTACCTGATGCTGGGCACCCAGGCTATCAAAAATATATTGCAGTTGTCAAAAGCCAACATTATTGGTCAGGCATGAAGAAAGAAGTTGATGATTTTATTGCCAAATGTTTGGAATGTCAAAAGGTAAAGGTTGAGCATAGACACCCAGTTGGTTTGCTACAGCCATTACCCATTCTTGAGTGGAAATGGAAAGTTGTAACAATGGATTTTATCACCAAACTGCCCAGAACAAGCAAGCAACATGATTCTATCATGGTAGTGGTGGATAAGCTTACTAAAGTTGCCCATTTTATTCCAGTTAAGCTCACTCACAAGGCAACCAACATTGTTGATGTTTATATGAGAGAAATTGCTCGATTACATGGCATGCCCAATACATTTGTGTCTGATAGAGATCCAAAATTTACCTCAAAAATTTGGAAAGGATTATTTAATGGATTTGGAACAAATTTGAATTTTAGTACAGCTTATCATCCATAATCAGATGGAAAAATAGAGAGGGTGAATCAAGTGATTGAAGATATGTTGAGGATGTATGTGATGGATAAACCATCAAAATGGGAATACTACCTACACTTGGTAGAGTTTGCTTATAAAAATGGGTACCAAACATCTCTAAAGATGATCCCATTTGAGGTAATTTATGGCAAAAAGTGCAACACATCAGTAAGTTGGGATAACCCAGCAGATAGAGTAGTGGTTGGGCCAGATTTTCTCAGGGAAATGGAGGAGAAAATGATAAAAATAAAGCAAAATTTAAAGGTTGCCCAAGATAGGAAGAAAATCTATGCTGATAAAGGCAGAACTCATAGGGAATTTAAAGTGGGAGACCATGTATTTTTGAAAGTGAAAGCCAACAGAAGTTCCCTGAAGTTGGGAAATTGTTCAAAGTTGGTAGCTCGCTATTGTGGGTCATTTAAAATCCTAGAGAGGATTGGTCCAATAGCTTATATGATTGCATTGCCTGCATCTATGTCTATTCATAATGTATTCCATGTATCATTGCTCAAGAAATATATACCTGATGCTAATCATGTTATTGATTGGAATGTGATTCAGGTAGAGTAAGAAGGCGCTTTCCAAGTGCATCTGGTATGCATTCTGGACCAGAAAATCAAATAGCTCTGGAATTGAGCCATAGGGCTTGTAAAGGTCCAATGGACCTGGTACAGTCCTGAGGATGCTACTTGGGAGCATAAGGATGAAATGTGGGCAGAATACCCACATCATTTTGAGGATTTTTGAAATTTTCTTGTATATGAGTACATAATGCACTAAGGATAGTGCATAAATAAGGGAAGGGGATTGTAATATCCCTAGGCCGAACCCAATTGTAATGTAAATGAAAATGTACTTAAGCTGGTGAGTTGTTTGATATCATTTTTGTATGCACCTTTCATGGCATACTGCGTGCATGTATTGCATAGTAAAATGATGAAGTGTGCACATTCCAAGGTACCGCGTGCAACATCTTAAGTGCACGCGATATTGAGGCCAGCGAGCCTTTGTGTATATGTTTTGTTTTATAGGCTGGTGAACCAGTTATTATAATCTAGGAGGCTTATGTTTGCATTAGGCCAGAGAGCCTAGATGCTAAAGGCCAGTGCACCTATTTTTGTATATGTCTCATCATTAATATAAAATACATCGATGCGTGCAGACCGGCCACGATAAAAGAGTATGGGGGACTAAACTCCACTAGTTAGGGGAAAGAGTGTAGGATAAAAGTTAAGGAAAAGGGTCTAAGACAGGGATCTTAATCCAAAAAGGAATATTATATTAATATTCCTTGAAGTATAAAGTATGGATAATTATTTTATCCTAAGTTCAAAAGATGGGAACAAGTGGGCCAAAGTAGCTCCCAACATGACAAGTGTCAAGTTGGGGATATGCATACATATTCTTTGGACTTAGTTCATTTCCCATCATTCTGGCCATTATTCCTCCCATCATTCAGTCATCCAGTCAATCATCCATGAGCATTCACACACTCTTTGAGCTATCTTTCGTACCTTCGTGTCACTATACCTGAACCTGTATCCATAGACATACGTGCTTTTGTAGTTGGTTAGCTTGGGATCTAGACTGAAGAAGCGGGTTGTCAGGCCCGTGGGATATTGAAGAGGTGGGTTTTCAAGCTCGTGATAAATTCCTCTCTGGGTGACAGAATTGTTGGGAATTGGTTTCCTGAAGGTGATAAACTATAGCTACAGGGCTCTAAGACTTCTTGTTCGGCCTATTGTTGAAGCCTGAAAAGGAAGTGGGGTAGTCGAAGGACTATTGAGCAAATAAGGGGCACACTTCTTGGGGTGAGACATGCATGTGGGGAATGAGGGATTGTAGGTTGTTAGTTTGAGTGGGCACCTGTGATAGTTCCTTTCTTTTTGTCTATGAGCCATTATGCTAGTTAGGAATCCCTTTACCCGGGTGGAGTTTAGTCCCATCTCGAGGGTGACCCACTACTGAAAGTGATGAGTAGTGTGGTTTAAGGATGGGAGGTTCATGGAAGGTTTGCACGCAGATGGTGATATTATTAGCAAGATAAGTGCCAATTGTGTGATAAATTTACATGTTGCATTATTATTTACGTGTTCAGTTTTATGGGTTTATCCTATGTGTGGTTATAACTGTCTGTATGTTTATGGGTATTTCTTGTATATGTTGCATGTTTATTCTTACTATTATTTCAGTATGAATTTGTGCTTTTACATAATGTATTTGTCTTTTTACATTTTATATATGAAGTTCCACAAAGGTTCTGTGTGTATATGTTTTAATTGCATGCAATTTGAAAATTTTATGTGGCATAGCTCAGTTGGGTGCTGGGTATGTTACAGTATGTTCCGCAGAGAGAAAAAAAAAAACATTCTCTCATGTAACATGCCTTGGCATGGGTGGTTGGGGATGTTACAATACATCATATCTTTCTATCATTATGCTCTTCTCCTCTACACCAAATATGATGCGCAATAATATTTTACATTGGTACCAGTCCTTGACTGTCTCTTTGTGTGCACCCCACCATCTTGCAGGTGTTTCCTTGAGTGCTATGTCCAGGGATAAGAGCCTCTGATTTTCCAACACTTCATATTCATATATTGTTAGGAATTATTCTAAGTCATTCACCCCATGAAAACTAGGAGGTTCTCAGATCTCTGTACCTACCCATCTTACTACACGGTCTATTCTTGCACACCTTCTTGTGGATACTTCATGTAATCTCTGCTGCCAATTCTCCAACCCTGTATCTGAGTCTAAAGCACATGATGTGATGCTTCTTCAAATGACTACCCAATCTACAGTCGGGTTTACACAATCTTCTTCTCGCTCGGTGGTTCTGTATAACTGGTTGATTTCCTCCAGGTCTAAGCAAGTGGGTTCTACAAACCTTTCTCCTTATGATGGGTCTAGTGGCGCAATGAATCTGTATTCTCTTGACTCAAATTTCATCTTCCTTATCTTCAAATTGATTATTGCCTGGTTGTCAAACGCCCAATCCAAGACAAGCAATGTTGGATAAGGTGTTATGCCATCCAATATTTCTATCACTTCAAAATCGGCTTTACTGTGCACTCCATCCATATCTACTGTCACACCCTTTAGCCTTCCAATTGGAAGAACTCTATGTTGATTTTCTAGTTTCAACTAGACATGTGAGTAGCCTAGTGTGGGCTCCACCATACATTTCCATTTCTTATTGGGTAACACATTTACTTCGGAGACTAAATCCAGTATAATATCCCCCATGTTGAAATCTCCAATGTTGGCATTCAATTTGAACTCTCTACTTGTCCTCCTTGTATGCAAGTGATTAATTGATTTTTTCTCTAGATTTCCCTCTACCTATGTGTTACATGTTTCTACCATATTTTGTAATACTTTAATAGATGATGGATCATTTAGTAGTTTAACACATGATTGCAGAAAATCCTGTATGGTACTTACTTGTCCTAAGGGTCGTGCTTCATTAGTGTGATCCCGCAATGAAGGAATATCGTATGTTGGTATGTCCTTAGTATGTTGCGCAGTTGATGTCGATGAAACATCTGGCTTCAAGAATTATTTTTTGGCTTGCTTGAATGCCTCCTTTTCATTTTGCGCATCAAACTACTTCTATGGTTCAACATTCTTCTTCACCCATTGGTGTTGTGTTGTATCTTGTCTTACTGCGTCATCTCCTATCTTAGCTCCTCTAAGCATAACTATGTTGATATTTCTTCCATCATCCCTTGCTTCTATAGAAATCCATTGAACATTTTGATTGTTCTGATTTCTCTTTTCTTGGATCTTCGCCAATAGTGTTGGATAGTCTTCTGTGTCATGATTTGATGCACAACAATACATAAATGTCGCAAGTGGAAGTGGAAATTCTCTTTCATAGTGTCTGTCAGGCTGCTAAATTGAAGCTTTTAAGTGACCTGAAACACTAAATTGTCAAACCAGGGTTGGTAAACTTTGAGCTGATACACAGTATGTGCAGGTAAGCATCTAGTCTCCATCTGAATGCTATCCTAGGAATAAAACACACACCTATTCTAAGAACTTGGATTTTAATAACTATCTTGAAACTGAGCATTTCCTATTTAAATCATCAACAAAAACAGTCTTGTGCTCAAATGCTGGTACTGTTATTCTTATTCCAAAATGTGGTTCCACAAGATTATTTTACCTCTATGTTCGATCATTTACCATCATCACTTACATTCCAGCCATGACACAAAGAGTATTTTCAAAGATGCATTCAATCTGGTCATCAAAATGAATTAAAAATCTGTCTACAGGAAAACAGAGTACTTGCCTAACTACTGGTACCAGGAGCTCCCCTTTGTTCTAACTGTAATCTAACTATTCGAAGCAGGCAAGGTAACTACTATCTAACAAAGAAACATGCATGCTAATTCTGAGTTATATTCGAATAAAAAACTGGAAGCCAAACAAACCATACTCATACTCTAAACCCTACAGGCATCAATCATGTGCTTTATATTCACCAACGCAAAAGATAACAGTATGTGAGAAACGATTCTGTTGGAGAACGATTACACACAATGCTGAAACACTAAATCTACGATGCACTATGAGCTGCAGATATGCTATTCATTTAAGCGAATACTAACACACTGAAGCAACTAAATCTATGACATAACAAAGTTAAATCTATTGCAAAATAAGGCAGCGACTTGCACCGGTTTGGCGGGCCCAACCAAACGGCACAAACGTTGTGGGTAACAACCAAAGCCGACTAGAACATTCTATGCAACCATTATATATTCCATTAACTCAAAAGAGAATGCTTCAAATTGTATATCAGTCGAATACCATAACGCAACAGTGGTCTTTATTCAAAAACAGAGGTTCGCGGCATAACAGAGTTCAACATAATCCAACAACAATAACATCAACAACAACCCGTTCTCAGGAGTGAACACGGGTTTATATCCAAATCATTCTGTTTGTAACAGTCTAAAACAAAGGTACGTAAAACAAACGGATCCCTGATCCGAGAATAGTCTTGGAATCAAATGTTAAAATGTATCTCACATCTTTGTGACACGTAGTGTCACGAAGTGTGAACGATGAAGAAAAATTGATCCAGGTTTATCATGATGCCTTCGAGCACCCTGTGGCGATGACTCCAACTGTCGGGCGAATCTCCCTGTCTCCCATTCGAACCGTAACGTACACCATAACGCACATATCTTGAGCGGCTCCAATAGAACCTCCACGGGTACGGGTTGGTACCTAGTACCGGCATCCTGTTCCAAAAATAGCAGTGGTACCTAATCCAAGCGATATTAGTTCCAATACCAATTTAAAGCATTAAAGTGCATAAAAATAGTTTGAAATGCAAAGATACCTTAGGTAACCTCATTGAATGGTCGGGAGATGTTAGTTATGTCCAAAACAAGGCTAAAAGGGTGGTACTGGTAGATAAATGGAGGTCTGTGGTATATAATATAGGCAAAGAACATGGTCAAAACCGGGGACGAACATACCCCCACACTTGAGTCCTTGCTTGTCCTCAGGCAACAAAAATCAAAAACTGGTAGCCATCAAAGGGTTGCAGTGGCTGCAACCAGCATCTGTAGCCTCTCCTGCTTCTTTAGATTCCTGATTTCTTTCTTAAGGAACCTGTTGATTATAACATGCTTCTTAGCAATCCTCTGAAGTTGCTTGTTCCTTTTGATAATATCTTTCTTCCTCTGCTTTAACCTTTCAATTTTTGACAAAATGTGGGTCACCCTGAGCTTCAGGAGTTCGTTTTCAGTTTTAACATGTCTGTCCAGTACATGGTACTCGTGCAACTTCTCCTTTAATCTGCTATTCTTGCTCTCTAGTTTCGCCACCATTGGTTTTAAGGATCGTCTGGAGGAAATCTGGCAGTGAGTTTCAAAGGTTTGGTCTTGGCCTGGCTATGGTGAAGGGCTCGATGCATGTGTGAGTTCTTCGGGACTTTGAACAGAGGTGTGAAATCTATCGGAGTTATGGTCTGAACTGAATTCGGGAGTAAGCTGATCTGGGCTGTGCTCATAAGTATCAGCTGGTTCAAAATTACGATCTGGGATGAGTTCATGATTGTCAATTGAATCTCGATGAACAGGGCTAAGTGTAGAAGTGTCAACTATATGGGGTTCAGGGGTGAGCTCTCTTGGCATCTGAACGAGGGTACCGGTTGGTACTTGAACGGATTCATTCTGCACAATTTTCTTGGGTGTAGTGGCCTACTGATTGGTTCTACGATTTTTTTGAATGAGCTGGGACAACGTCCAGGTCATCTCAGATGGCTCCGAGGCCTCCTCGTGACCATCTATGCTTTCCAATCTTTCTTGCGTGGGGTAGCTGGGTACCGAGTCGTCCATTCCCGACAATACACTTTTACATTTCCTCTTCGGGTTCCTCCTAGGCTTATCATCTGACTCGGCAAGTTCCTCCACATCGATTATGTTCTCGGTGGCTGGGGGAGAACTCGAGGCTTCGATGTTCGCTTCTGTAGGTATGGTGGCCTTCCCAGTTTCAGCATTGGGTTCTACCTCGTCATGAATTGGAGGTTCGGGCTTAGGGTCCCCAGCAGAGTCTTTAGTCAGGGTTTTGACTTTCTTTTTCTTGGGGTTCGACTCTTTCTGTGGGGAAACAGGCTTCACCTTCTTAGTTTTAGACCGGGCACAGGCGAGGGTTTTTACCGTGAAGAGGTCCCACATTTCTTTCTTTTTCAACAGTGCAGATGTAATCAATATTTTAACTAGGCCAAAGTGAAATAAGCTCCTCTGAAACTCACTAACCCTTTGGACTTGTTCAGCCATCCTTTTTAAGCTTTTTAACAATAAAAAGGGTATGTTCAGTGGAGTACCTGTGAAGTGTAATAGAAGTCGTGCATGGCAGGGGAATATAATGGTATATCGCCCCTCGCACATTAGGTAGCGCTGGAGGATGACCAACACTTGAGCCCACTGTGGCTTCAACCAAGACCGCGACGTTCCCCCGGAACATTTCGTGTCCTGGTACTGAGGTTCCAACAACTGCACACAGAGCTTTTTATCCATCGGTTGTCCCTTCGTCCACCTTTGGCCTGTGGCGGGTAATTGAATTGCCTCGGCAATGAACTCCTCTATTACCTTGAACTCAAGTTCGCCCACCTTGGCGGTCTCACCATCGAAATGCAGCGCAAACTGGAGTGTGATTGCGTCGTTATACCCATCGAACTTTTTTAGAAATGGTTCCCACCCTGCTTGCTTGAAAATGTCTCTCGTTGCCCCATATTTCGGGAGGGCTTCTAGGTCGGCGTATGTTTCTGGTTCGTGGCGGTTGGCTACCATGGCTCTTCTTGGCATAACAGGGAAAGTTGATCGGTGGTAGCGGAGGTTGGATGAGGCGACGAGGGGACGAGAGCGATGAGAGGAGAGAATGCGATAGGGAATGTGGTGAAAGGAACGGTCGGGAAAATGATATGAGAATATTTGAAGTGTGGTGGAGATAGATAGGGTGTCAAATCATAATGAAGGTCATACGAGGGCGTCGAGTCATCATATCCGAGTCAAATCGAGTTTAGTTTCGGTGATGGTGGATGTTTTATGACATGAAATGTCATGAAGGTTCAGTTCATTAGGTACCAGTCGTGGAAATGATGAAACGTTATGGAGTAGTTAAGGTACCTTTAGTTCAAACATTAATATGCAGATTAATACAATAAATCAATATGAACTTAAATGAACCTGAGTTACATTACCTCTACCCATTGTTATGCAAAGCTTGCTGTGAAATTATCTTTTGAGGCTAAGTTTGGATTTGAAGGCATGCAAATTGTAGCTGCTCTGGTCTTTCTGCTGGACCTGTAACTGATAAACTCTGTGCTGGTACTGACTGGTACTACTGGAACATTCAGGAATCTGAGTTACATTACCTCTCTCCATCGATATGCAAGTCTTGCAGTAGAATTTCCTTTTGAAGTTAAGTTTGGAGTTGAAGGGCACGAAAATTGTAGTTGCTCTGGTCTTTCTAATGAACCTGTAACTGACTGGTACTACTGGGACGTTCAGGAATCTGCAGAAGAGTTTGAACAAATAATACCGTTCTGAAAAAAAAACTTCCTGTGTATAACAACAGATTAGCTTATGATGACCCCTGAACCTGGCTCTTGTTCTGTCCTGAGAAAAATCAACTGAAAACATGTCTTCAAACAACTCCAAAGCATCTCCCATGGTACAAGTCTGATTTGTGTGAATAGATGTTCCGATGTCGAACACAAACAGAAATCATCGGATTACCAGCCATTAATGAATGTTGTTAACCGATGCGAGATGACCCACCTATGATGTCAATGGGCCTCAAGGTACCTACAGCACATCCTAAACAGGTATGAATAGAGGTGTTGGTGTCGAGTCACCTGTAGGATCTATCAACCAAGAGACATTGGTGTATTCCCATGGTTGTTAGCAAAGACATCTGCCATTAAGGCATGCAGAGTTCAGGGTGCTAAATAGTCTCTAACCTCTGCTCCAGATAAGGTGCTGATGTCGATGGAGTCAGATTTGTTGAAAGGTGGACCTTAACATATTCCACATCATCCAACACGAGTGCAGATAAAAATTTTGCAGACATAATCTTTTTGGAACAGTAATCACCTGCTTGTGGATTTTATGAGCCCAAGCTAGTTCATGCTCATTGCTTCCTCATATTTAGAGAGTCTGAGAAAATGTCAAAAGAAGAATCCAAGGGGGTTTCTTTCCCATAATAATTCACCAGGTATAGTAAAGAATAATCCTTCCTGATAAATGCCCCTTTCATTTTTAATGAGCAAACGAAGGGAGCAAACA
>JASDQU010099106.1:0-10645 GCA_032191745.1 Picea mariana
TCAATATTATTAAACATATGCATAAAAACCCTAATACATCAGTCAATAGCTCAAAGACATTACAGAAACCTGCAATACAAGATCGGAGAAAAAGACAAGACGTCCTATTGGGCTAGTATCCACAAGAAAAGGAAAATTTCCAGGAAGATTTCATCCAAGCCATGTAAGTGAGGTGATGTGGCTAGGGGATGTCTAGACATGTGGGTGCAGTGAAGGCCCAGGATGCATAATGTTATCTGTGGGTGCCTTTGTAGAAGGTGAGATGTACCTGTCATGGATGCATTTTTTCCAAGCCCATTTTTGCCTTTATTCTTTTTCTTTCTTTATTCTTTTATTTGCTTTTTCTTTTTATTCAAGGGCTAACCAGAGGACACTGTATTGGCATGGTGACCAGAGCTGACAGTGTTACCCACAAGTACTTTCACAGAAATGAGAAGGCTGGCTCGTGATGAGACCCCCTTTCCCTTGGCCATGCAACCAAAGGTCACTGCCCTGGCATGGTAACCACATGGTAGCAATGTCATACTGCTAGGTACCCATGAACTTAATAGGCTGGTTCGTGATGAGAAACCCTATCCTCTGACTAGATCTTGTTTGTTATTTCCGGGTCCCTCCTGTTTCTTGCTGAGAGTCTTTTTATTGCCTTCTCGGGGATCCCTAGGCGAAGCATCTCGAGGTTTCATTTTAGGATTTTGTCTTTTAACAACTTCTTTTACCTTCTGGGCCTTTAGCTCCTTCTTCCCACAAGATAAGGTGCAATCCTACGAATAGGTCAACCCAATGCTTGGACAAGGGGAATGGGATAAATGAGTGGGAGACAAGATGAAACAGTGGTGCTATGATGGGAGCGGACGATGGCTCTTTAAAAATTCCCCAGTGCCAAACCAAAACCTATGGGCACAGGCTTGCTAGGGCACCCTGTCAATTCCCCAATTATGGTCAAGTGGGCCAATGTAAGATCCAATCCGTTGTTATAGATAAAAGGAATCGGATGCATATATTTAAAGGTTTCAATGATCAAAAGTGACACATACCATGATACCTGGACCAATTACCTCATGGAGCAAGAATCTCTTCTGATACAGGACCAAGCTGATGGTGATGGATGCTGCTGCTGCTGACAAGATAAAGTTGATGGAAGAAGAAAAGGATTGGCCCTCCAGGGCCATGCTCAGGTCAATCCTGCTCTCGATACTCCATGTCTAGGACCTGTGGGCCTCGAGACATGATCTCCTAGTTATCCCTAAAAAGTGGGGATAACAACGTCTTCAACTAGCAGTTGAGGAAGCACCTTCTTGTGTTTTTTGATGACTTGTTGATTTATAGCAAGACTTGGGAGGAGCATCTTCAACATATGGAACAGATTTTAACTATCATGGAGGGCCAATCCTTGTATGCCAAGGAGTCCAAATGTGAATTTGGAATGATAGAGGTCCTTTACTTAGGACACATCATTGGAGTAAAGAGGGTACAGGTACACCAGGAGAAGATCCAAGCGATACTTGACTAACCCACACCTAAGACTCTTACAGAGTTGAGGGGATTTCTCGGCATTTGCAGTTATTACAGGAGGTTCGTCAGGGGGTTCTCACAACTTTGTGCACCCTTGACCGATTTGACCAAGAAAGGGGCTTTCAGATGGAGTGAAGAGGCACAGTCTACATTTGACAAGATGAAAAAGGTAATGAGCACATGCCCAGTTTTAGCCTTGCCAGATTTTGGCCAACCCTTCAAATTGGAGTGTGATGCATCCGTAGAGGGCATTGGGGCTGTACTGATGTAGATTAGGCATCACCTTACCTATGAGAGCCAAAAGTTGAGGGGCCCTGAGCTTCTTTACACTATCTACGATAAAGAAATGCTGGCTATCATGCATGCCTTAGCCAAATTTAGGCAATACTTGGTGGGAGCAAGATTTGTAGTGAGATCAGATCACAACAACCTTAAGTACTTCTTGGAACAAAAGGACTTGAATGAGAGGCAACAGAAATGGGTTAGCAAGATACAGGCCTATGATTTTGACATTGAATTTGTCAAGGAGAAGAATAACGTACTAGCAGATTCTTTATCTAGAAGGCCATCAGTTTATGCTATGATCGATATCTCAGTTGACTGGAAGGCCCACCTCTTGGTAGAATACTCCAAAAACCAGTTCGCTTGTCAGTTGATGGATGGGCAGATACAGGATGACAACTTCAGATTCATAGATGACATCATCTACTACAAGGGTCGAATTTTCTTGGTTCCTGAGTCAACCTTCAAGACCAAGATACTACAGGCATGTCATGACTCACCGGTCGCAGGACACCAAGGAATCATCAAAACATATAGACAGGCACGGGAAAGGTTTTCATGGAGGGGTCTCAAAGAAGATGTAGTGCACCACATCAAAGAGTGTACTACCTGCCAGGAAAACAAGGATGAGCGTACCCATCCAACAGGACTGTTACAACCTTTACCCATTCTAGAGCACAAATGGGAAAGCATCTCCATGGATTTCATCATAGGATTTCCAAGGGCACAGGGGAGGACTGTATTTTCATGGTGGTGGACAGGTTAACTAAGTTCGCACAGTTCTTCTCCATTGCCACAGACTTCAGCGGAGCACAATTTGCAGATTTGTTCTTCAGGGAGATCTTCAGGCTACACGGGTTGCCCAAGACCATTGTTAGTGACAAGGATGATTCATGAGCACCTTTTGGTAGGATTTATTCAAGTTGGTTGGTACGACTTTGACCCGTAGCACCAGCTACCATCCTCAGACTGATGGGAAAACCGAAATAGTCAACAAGTGTGTGGAAGGCTACGTCAGGGACTATGTAGCAGGACAACAGAAGGCATGGGTTAGGTGGCTACACCTAGGGGAATATTGTTACAACGCCACTCATCATATGTCCATTGGTATGACTCCTTTCAGGGCCTTGTACAGTTATGACCCTCTGTCCTTTGTAGAGATTGCCTTTGGCGATAGCAAAGCCCCTATGGTATAGAATTGGGTATAGCAGAGTCAAGACATACTCAGGGAATTGAAACATCATCTACAAAGGGCACAAAATCAGTAGAAGGTCCAAGCGGACAAACATAGTGTAGAGCGCACATTTGAGGTTGGTGACTTACTCTACTTAAGGCTCTGTTGCCGTCCTTATAAACACTTGCAAATGTGAGCTAAGTCCTGCTCACTTAGTGTGTCCTTGAAGACACAATGCCTAGGTTCAAAGCCCACGTTGTCACTTTGACTTGAACCTCTTCCGTCTAGGCTTACTCCTAGGGAAGCCAAGGGGTGTAGACCCTAGTTTCTAGATGAGATTAACGTTTAGTTCTAGGAGTTAACGTTACACAACAAGATACAATAGCTACAACAAAAAAATATCTAAAAGTAACAAGATACAAAAGATTTATTAACCGTGTGCTTGTATGTGCAGGGAATTAAAGAGATTCGAAGCATAAAGATTATCAACACATCAAGCCAAGCAAGCCCCAATAACACTTACTCTATTGGACTGCTTATCAATGGCAACCACAACACTCAATACCCAACAAGATAGTGCCTCCAAAGGGGATGCGCAACCTCTTGATGGATTACACCATAAAGAACACTAATCAGAGATACACTTTCAAAGAACAAGTGCTCCAAAATACATAAAATGACAACTTAGGTGATTAATCCACAAAGCCAAAAGAAACAGACTTGCATGTAAAATTAAAAGTTAAGAGCGCTTGAAAGTATTACTTAGATGACAACCATAAGATGTACCAATGAAGATGATGCCCAAATGATTAGTGAATTAAAGAGTTGCTTAAAGATTATTAAATTTTGAGTTACTCCTAGCTAAGTGTCAACCCAAAATTCTCCTCCCCCAATTGCAAAGTGGCTGCTGGATGCTCAAGAAGTGAGGCAATGAGGCCTCCCCTATCTTCACAGGTCAACCCTAAGATTCAAGTACTCCTTGAAAGGACGTCGCGCGCCGTGAGACCGTCCCCTGCCTTCCTCAAACCCCGTTTTAAATGGTGAAGATGGTGAATTGAGGTGTCCTATTAAGTCTAGTAAATTATTATGCCTATGGACTAAGTATTTTTAGGTGTTTAAGTGTTTGGGTGACTTTTAGTTGCTCAAAAATAGTGAAATATTGCCAAAACCGAAACTTTATCCTGCAAGAAAAGTTACTCAAATTATGAGATTATAGCATTGAAAAACACATAAGAAACTTGAAAAAGACTTGTTGAAATGAAATGTTGCTTCTACACCATTCACATACCTATGTGTGCTTGCAAACTTAAATGAAAGTAGATGCTTTAATAGATTGCAAGTGAAAAAGATTTAAACCATCACCATTTACCCATATGTGTATTGTATTAAGAAAAAGTGCTAGAAAATGAAACTTGAAAGACTTAAAACATGAAAGTAAATCTATGCCTCCATGGGCTTAACCTAAGCTCTAGTTATGTGAGATCTACTTCTAGATGATTTTAAAATATGAGCATAAGCATATCAAAAACACATAATTAAACTATTCATACTATATTGGGGGTTGGCTTTGCCAACTACTCATCCAAGGTGTAGGCAACCACAAAAATAATACTTGAAATAGAAAGCAAAAACAACAAACCATTCACAATGGCACAAGGTGGAGGAAAGCCTTCCTTTTTTGTGCCAAAGGGGGTTGGAATCCAAAAGCTAAACTATCACTAAGACAATCCTAGCCACACGACCTTGTCCTAATGACAAGTGGAGCAAAAGAATTAAATAATGCAGAAATTTAAAAATACACCCTAGCCTTACGATTTTGGGGGGTTGTTTGTTACCCAATCAATGGAGGAGCCTTGGGTGTGTTGTGTGACCGAAATTGGGCAACATAACTCCTTGACCTGGTAAGAACCTGCAAAAACCAACAAGCTATTGCTTGCTGGAAATGCTGCACAACACACAAAAAGTTAAGAAAAATTTATGTTTTTTAGGCAGAAATTTTCCTACATAAAATTTTTTGAAAATATTATTGAAATGATGTGACCTATCTAATATTGTTAGCAAAATCCGAATTTGATATGAATGAGCAGAAAATAAGATAGGAAATGTGAGACTATGGAGTTTGGAAGAGCATTGAGGGTAGACTCTTGCTCGAGGCTATCCCAACAAAACCTTTGAAGTAAACCTGCAAACTCTAAAACACAATGTGAGATACAAGAGTAGAGAATGAGTTGCATAAACAAATAACATAAACTAATTTATATCATTACCTACCCAACACATTTAGATCAACAACTACACTATTGCCTAATCTATCCGAGTAAACTAATTTACTCAAGAGATCTACTCAATATTCCACAATATGCATAAAGAAACAATATCACCTCATGTGCATGGAAGTAACAAGACTAATCTTAGTTGGTTCAATATCCTCCAAAGCCTTTGTATTAACCAAAATCAGAGTCTTGCAGCAACAAGTTGTTCCAACACTCTCAAGAAAAAATTGGAGTGGATGCAAGATGGACAAGAGAGAGAGAGATGGGGCGAAAATCCAGTAGCATAACAATAGCTCAAGAGATGGTGAAGAAATGAGTGAGGGAGGGGTTCTATTTATACCTTGAGAGGCAAAGTGACCCTTCTTGGATCATTGCCATGTGTGAAAACCCAAGCAAATTGAAGATCTCAAGGAAGGGGGCGCACCACTTAGGGTTTTGGAAAGGATTGGTGATGTGGAAAAGGAAAGAGGGACTGTGACCATGATAAGGGATGAGGTGGAGGGCTAGGAAGGGCGCACTACTAGAGGGAGGGGCCCACAACTCATAAAACTTTAAGTTTCCACGTTTTTGCATGGAGAGGGGGCGCAAATCCCCCTAGGAGCGTGAGGGTTTGAGTGAGTGAGTGGGTAAGGGGGTGTGAAAAGGTAGTATGGGTTGGGTAGGTTAGGAATCATCTCTCTCACCATTATCCATCTTTACTTTACCCCATTTGCTCATAAATTACAAAAATGACATTTTCCCTATGTCATGACTTAGCAATTAAAATTGTTGTTTTGACTGACTGAGACTCCTGGTGGACAAACACCTAGAAAAAGTTGTTCGATTGAGTTGAAACTCGACCCAAGGGTGTAGAGAGTCTCATTCCATTTCTTTTGAGCACAAATACCCCTAGCAAAAACCGAAGGATCTAGTTTTTACAATATTTGCTCAAAAATAATTAATTAAATTACCAAACCTTAGGCAATTTTAATTAATTAAAAAAATGCTATCTAGACTCGACGTAATTCCACAAAACTTTCTAAGATGTCATACATGGTCATTTACATCATTCCTAAACATTGGTTACCAGAGGATAACTCCATTAGAATGCCCTTCACCACTTTGGAGGAATTATTGCATGGTGGGAGGGAAAAACTCAAGGGAAATTAATAAGGCTGAAAAGCCAAATTAATAACCTGAGGATAAAAAACCCTCAGTGAAAGGAACTCTCCTAATGAAGAAATTCCAAAGTAACTGACCTAACTATGATCCATGCCGACCTATTACATTATTAACCCACGCAGGGGTGCGAAAATTCCGTTTACAAAAAAAGGTGCCGGAGGCAGAAATTGTCCAGTAGAACCAAATAGTCTATGAATTGGTAGCATCTGATGATGCATATCTTCATGGTACATGGAGTTGACCCCCTAGTTGAATAGGCGGTCAACAGGTTTCAATGGTACAGACATGCTTCTATCAAAAGAAGCGGAGCAGAAAAGCTCCAACCCCTGTTTTTTGGACCCTACAGGATCCACAGAAAGGTAGGGGCCGTGGCTTATGAACTTGAGCATCCACAGGTCAGCAGAATTCACAACGTCTTCCATGTGTCATGCTTGAAGAGGGCCATCAGCCAACACATCAACCCAGTGGAGGTATTGCCACCCTTAGATGAAGAGGGGCAGTTGGTACTAATTCTGGAGGAAATACTGGAGGTTCGGAAGAAGAAACTCCGAAGGAGAAGCATTAAGGAATACTTAGTCAAGTGGAAGGATCTGCCTATTGAGGATGCTACGTGGGAGAGTGAGCAGGTGATACAGGAGACAGGTTCAGAATTGCTTGTGGACAAGTAATTTCTAGTAGGGGAGACTGTAATGTCCCCGACCTCTTGATGAAGAGGTTTGGAGAGACTCAGTAGTCTAGTCATCCCCACTAGACTACAGTGTCATGTAGCATGGGGAAAGGTCAGCTAAACACAATGTTATAATTTGAAGTTGACTTGAAAAGGTAAAAAGTAACTCATTGGAGGATTAGAGCGCTTGAGGTTGAGTTAGGAGTTGAACCTAAGGGTTAACTTAACTCAATAGAAGAATAGAAAGAGGTATAAAGGAAAGCCTAGGGCACACCTCTCACTCATCTTGGATTATTATGCATTTTTCTATTGGGCTCTTGAGCACACAGTTTCAAGGGTTTTTAGAATACAAACCCTAGAGAACAACTCAGTGGTGAAAGATTCCACCCATCTTGTTCCAAGCTTGGTCTCGGGGATGCAATACTCCTCCCACACCATTCTACAACAACATTCACAGGTTCCATCACTCATCTAGGAGAGCAGCAGGTCGTACCCTTTAGGGTTTCCAGCAAGGGGGTGCATCATTCTTTGGAGAGAAGTTTGATCCAAAGGTCTGAGAGGGATTTTGGAGATTTGAGCACTTGGGTTTTCTTTGCAGGTCCCTGATCTATCATTCTAGTGCTTTTGGAGAGATTTAATCCTCCTAGTTGATTTATTAGAGCATTGAGTCGATTTGGACAGGAGGAGGGCAATATTGAGATTCAGATCTGCCCAGTTTGGAGGGGTTATACTTCAGATCTATTCCTGAAACTTCACCTAGTGCCTTGCAGTGGCCCGATCTATCTTTCTATGAAGTTTCAGAGAATTTGGAAGTGTTGACCGCCTATTCAACTAGGGGGTCAACTCCATGTACCATGAAGATATGCATTAGCAGATGCAAACAAGTCAGAGACTATTTGGTTCTACAGGGCAATTTTTTGCCTCCAGCACACATTCTTGTAACCGAAATTTCCGCACCCCTACGTGGGTTAATAATGTAAGAGGTCTGCATGGATCTTAGTTAGGTCAGTTACCTTAGGATTTATTCATCGGGAGAGTTCCTTTCACCGAGTGTTTTTGATCCTCAGGATATTAATTTGGCCTAACCTGCCTTATTAATTTCCCTTGAGTTTTTCACTCCCAGTATTAATAAATTCTCCAAAGTGGTGAAAGGCATTCTAATGAAGTCACCCTCTGGTAGCTAGTGTTTAGGAATGATGTAAATGACCATGCAAGACAACTCAAAAAGATTCGCGGAATTCCGTCGAGACTAGATAGGTTTTTTTTAATTAATTAAAATTAATTAAAATTTCCTAAGGCTGGAAATTTAATTAATTAATTAATTTTTGATAATTAATGTAAAAACTGTTAAATTTTTAATTAAATAAAGTACCAAGGCAAGTGTTTCTCATCCCTAGGCGCCTAAGGGGTGAGAAAGTGCCTAATGTGGGCCCTAGCCATTTAATTTGTGAGATGCAAATTAAAAAGTGACTTTATGACTAAAGTGAGGGTGAGTGAAGAGACCTCAAATCTTAGCCACACATCTAATCTAATCTCAACCATTGGATTAGAAAACTCCTCACCTTCCCTCATGAGGTCGATTAGGGTAGAGCGACGCACCCATTCTTGGGTTGTTGATTCATTTTTGAGAGAGCAAGAGAGAGAGCATTTTCAAGTAGTAAGAGAGCAACGATTTCTGAGAGCTAGGGCACGCATCCCAAGGCAACAAACTAGCACAGAAATCGAGGCAGCAAGGACAATATGGAAGGCAGGCCATACAACAAGAAGAGCAAGCACAAAAATCGAGGCAAGGTACAGTCCAACAGAAAAGGTCGTACTGTATGGATTTTCAAATTCTGTACAACAGGAAAAAGGGCATGGAAACCGAGGCAAAAGGTACAGTCCGTACTGTACGGATTCCGTATAGTCCGTATGACTGTTATTGTGGCATAGATTTCGAGAAGAAATAGCTGTGCAGTTTTTTGAAAGTTTGGGCACATTTCCCAAGGCGAGCGTACAACATTTATTGCTCTGTTTTGGGCTGAGGCAGTTGGCACGAATTTCAAGGTGATCGTACAATAGTTTGGAGGCACATAAATCGAGGAGCAGACCTGCAATTTATTGCAGAAAATTCTGGAAAGAATTTTGAGGAGTTTGGCTCATTTTCCCGTGTAAAGATTTGGCACAGTTGTCGAGATAAGTTTGTCATTTAAATTTCTGAAGATGAATATGCTGTAACAGAATTCTCTGAAGCTCCTAAATAATAAAAATCTCCCCCTCTCACTGGTTTTCCCCTTGTGGGTTTTTCCAGGGTCAAAGTTAGACCGAAAATATCTGTGTCTATATTTTCTGAGTTTTTATATGCTGCTGATATTTTATTTCTGCGTTATAAACGATGTTCAGAATCCTCATGTTTCAGTTCTGAAGTTTATTTTCTGCTAAGTTTTTATATGCTGATATAAAACTTGGTTTGGGCATTTAACATTGGCTGAAAAATCAGCGAGACTGAAACTGGGTTGGGGTCTGAAAACTTTACAAAAACTAGGTCCCTGGGCTTTTGATAGGGGTATTTGTGCTCAAATTAAATAGAATATGACCCCCTACACCCTTGGACCAAGTTCCAACTCAGTCCGACAAGTTTTGCTAGGGTTTTGTCCACATAGGAGTCTTAGTCAGATAAAAACAGTTTTAATTACTAACCCAAGACATGGGAAAAATGTCAATTTTGTAATAATTGAACAATTAAGGTAAAGTAAAGGTGAATAATGGTTGAGAGATACTCCTTAACCTACCCAACCCCACTTCCTAACCTTTACACACACATTTACCCACTTATCATTTAATTCTCTCTTGGGATTTGCGCCCCCTTGGGGAATGTGTCCCCCTCCCACGTGTGAGTTAAAGACTTGCTTTAAAGTGGGTTATGGGTCCCTCCTCATGAGATGCGCCCCTCCTTTGGCTCCGACGTCCCACTTGGCTTGTGGCCAACACATGCCAACACATTCACCCACAAAGCTCATGCTTTCCTCTTTGGATATGCGCCCCCACTCTCTGTGAAAAAGGGAAACATCAAACAAGAAAGTAGAAACTAGCTTTAAGGCTAGTACGCCAGCCTCTCCTTGGCCAATGTGCCCCTCTTGCTTAGCCAACTCACCCATCCACTTGCCTTTCCTACCATTCTCACTCTAACCTAAAATCTTGCGCCCTCATTGGTTGGATGTCATCTATGGCTTTAGTCTCGACATTTGTCAAAGATCCAAGAGGGGTCTCTTTGGCCTTCTCTTGCTATAAAAGAAACCTCTCCCTCATTCATTCTTCACCATTCTTCAGAGTATTGTTATGCTACCAATTTCCTACCATCTCTCTCTCTCTCTCTCACACACACATTGTCATCTTGCTTTGGTTCACTTATTCTTGAAGAGCTTGGAGCAACTTTGTTGCTACAACCTCTTCCATTGATAATAAAAGAATTTATTTGGAGGAATCGTGGAGTATTGGACTTTGTCTGCATGTTCCATCTATTTGCGAGGTGATATCGCTCTTTTCTTTCAATATTATTGTAATCATTGAGTGGTATTGCTAAGTAAATCTTTGTTT
>JASDQU010099107.1:0-20628 GCA_032191745.1 Picea mariana
TGTTTGATTTAAAAAACTAAATATTTTTTTTATTTAAAATGGTTTTAATTAAAAAAAAAAAACAACTTTTGAAGTTTATAAAATTGATGCTTTTACCCCTATAGTAATTTTTGTTACATTTACGGAGAAGAGAATATGTACTGTGAGGAAATGTTCAAGAAATAATTAATACGATGGACTTGGTTCTGAGTTGATCTTACTACTATATATTTAGGATTCAAGCTTTGGAGACAATGGCTTCTCTTTGAGTTATAAAAATAGTAATAATGCTTGTAACGTCTTCTCTAGTTGTGTAAGAGTGGCTTGAATGTAAAGAATGGTTTCACTTTATATTTTTGGTTTCACTTTATATTTTTATTTAATTCCTATTTCTATTAATAGTATAAATGATGATTAATCATTATAAATGATGGTAATCATAGGTGATGGAATCCCCATGTAAACACTGGTTTCACTTTATTTTTATTCATTTCCTATTTATATTCATAATGTGAATGATGTTAATCATATATGATGGAATCCCCATGTAAAGGATGGTACTCACTTTTATATTTATATTCATATTCCTATTTATTTTCACATCTGTAAATAATGGTAACCATTAAAGAGTAAGCTTAGATTTTTAACTGGAACCATGTAGCTTATGATTGTGATCCCCTTAATTGCACATTCATGGCTATATGGTTGGGCAATCCACCCTTGTCACCTGTCTGTTGGTATTTTTAAGTTGTAAGAGAATGCATCACATTATGTTGTTACTAATTTTGTTTACCATGTATGATGATGTTTAGCATAGTAATTAAAGTTGTTTCGCCACTAATGATGAATAGTTTCTTTTGCACACTAAAATTACAGTATCGATAGGTGGTAGTAATAGATTGAATGAACGCATCGAGTTAAATGAATGACACTTTTGCACCCGATCTTAAATTGATGCATATTGAATTTATGGTTTAGATTTCCTTGCACCGTACATGTTGATGATGAGATGAATTATAAGTTAGATTTCTTACGCGCGTAATTTATAGCATAAGTAAATGATGTTAGACCCTAGACACCTTGAGCACAGCGAAACCATGATGGAAAAACTGATATTAGAGGCTTAGACTACTTGCGCATGATGAAGTTATGATGAGGTGAATGAATGCCAGACCTTAGATCTTGTGCAACAAATTAATTGATGACAATCTTGTGCCTCAACTCTAGGCGATGTTTAATTTATGTTTGTGATTAGATTTATTTACGCAACTTATGTGTACAATCATTCACCTTGTGTCTTCACTTATGTGGTCATATGATTGATTAACAACCCTTGCTTGCATCGTTAATGTACTTACGAATGATTAATTGACAACTTTTATTACGCATGAAATTATTAACAAATGATTGTTGTAGACTTTAAACTTCTTGCACAAGTTGAAATGATTTGATATATGATTAGTTCTACGAATGATTCCTTTTGTGCCATATTTATTGATGTTTAAGATTGATGGAATGATGTATCGATGATGTTTCCTTTATTAGTATGTTTTAATTTCCTAATGCAGCTTTAAAAGAAAATAAAAAAAACTGGCCTATTGTACGTCATGTATTGTCGTACAATACATGACGTACAATAACTAAATGACATGGAACTCGAGAGCCTCTTTTTTAATAACTAAATGACATGGAACAGAGAGAGTATTGCGCACAAATAGCAAATTTAGAATCAGATTGGAATACAATGAAAATCATATCGATAACGATAAGCCACCGATTAACTCGAAAGTAACTCGTATTTATAGTACATAGCGTCAAGAGACTCTTTAATTGAAAACAATAATACCCCATTTTCTTACATCATGAACCTGTATAAATACAGAGCAAATTCAGCATAACACTTATCAAGAACAACTCCATTACTTCCATTCAAGATTACAAAATTTTAACTTGAATACAATAATAAATAGCATTTAAAAGCCGATGACAAGGAATTCACAGATAAGTTTCAGCGATGGCTCCGTCTTCTTTTTTCCACTTGCTAATCATTGAGACTTCATCGGTACCTCCAGTCAAAACTTTTGCTGCATAATTTTCCCATAATCCGTGTGTTACATTTCTCATCTTAGCCAAATGTTTTATAGAATTTTCCCATAACTCATCCCCACTTGCACAATTTTTTTTTTTTTTTAAATAAAATAATTTAGAATTATTTTCCCCTTAAGATTGTCACCTTCTCCCCAATTTTCACAAGTAAATCCATATTTTATTTTAATAAAATTTAATTTCCTTCACCCTTTTTCAAAGAACTCCTCAAATCACTCTTAGATTTCTCTTTATTCCCCTTATTTCCAATTAATGATTGACTCTTTACTAAATCTGAGTTGAGTTAAAATATGAATCTTCTCCTAATTAGACTAATGTTAACTAGACTCTAGATTTATTTCTATGCATACCCATTCTTTTAGCTTTATTTCATTCTTACCTTAAATTCCAATTTGGTAATTTCTTCCACATATGTGTGTTAAATCAATCTTTAGGTTTATTTTATTTTCCTTGATTTCTTAAATTGATTTACTTCATCCCTTCATTATTTAATTTATAAATTTAGTTTTTAGTCTTCTTACTAGCTTAATCTTAGGCTTAATTAAATTTTATTTGCAAAGGATTAGACTCTTATAGGGGTTATAATTAATAAATTCAATACTTAATTAATTAATTAATTAATTGACTCGACATTGTTTAAGATTTTACAAGGTTAATTATTCACTCGGGGTTTTCTACGCCACCTAGATTCATTGACACAAGTTTTAATTCTGCGACGTGCCCTTCAAGACGCACTCTATGCTTCAACAGTGCCACTCGTTTTTGACTGGTTTTGGTAGTTGTCCAATCCCAGGAGTCAACACTCCATTAAGACGACCTTGTGAGAGACCAATGGCTTATAAGGAATAAGGACCCTGCCTTATTAAGCACCCCTTAGAAATAGTCGTGAGCGATTGTCTCATTCTGCCCTCATGGCATCGTGGACCTCTCGAACTAGGTAATCGTTAACCTACAATTTGAGCTATGGAGTGAGTGCTAGTAGGTTGTGACAGGGGCTTCGTCACACCTCCCCCTCAATATATGGTCTATTTGCATGGCCCCTCTACTCCTTATGTGAGCTAGATTAGCAAGCAATCACCAGCCTACATCCATCAACAAAACATTGTCAACGATCCTTATATAAAATTATAATATAAATGATCATATGTCACATATTTATAAATGAAATACTCAAACCAATACAATCCACTCCCTGCCTCAATTCAAAGTCCAGGGAGGTCCATTGATTCCCTTGGCATCCACAATTTGTCAAATGTTCTGTACACTCAAGGAAAATCATCAATAGCATCACTCAATATGCATATATCAATTAACCTAAATCATAATCCGTTAACATCATCATAAGAATCCATAAGAAAAATATATAACCATATACTATAACCGGATCACTTGCATGCAAGTTTCCTCAAAGAATAATTCAATAACATGTGCTTGCAAGAGCTGGATGTTACAACAGTTCCAGGGAGGAATGATGACAAATATATTTGGATATCAATGCAAGCTGCAATTTTATTTATTTGAAATAATTGTTTATGAAAATCAAACATTTTTGTTTAATTTAATAGACACAGTGTCACAATTCAAAGACAAGGGATTATCGAGAAGTGTCCCATTTTTCTTATCAAAGACCCTCTTATTCATATAATAAAATATTTTTTAATTTATTCTATTGCATTGTCCAATGTCGATGTGAAATGTTATATCTTTGATTAAATATATGGATGACTAAATATTATAATGAAGAGATGAAAAATTTGATGATATAACAAATTAATCGAGACATCATATCCAAATTCACTAATCAAAATATAAGATATATGTAATTTTTTTGATAAATAATGGAATTAGAAAACAACAATAATTTCACTATCACAGGTCGATGTTTGTCAGTGTATTTTAATTATTAATCTCATCAATGCATTTAATATTAATAATAATAATAATAATAATAATAATAATAATAATAATAATAATAATCTATTTTTCCCCCGGATGGGGTGTTATGCGGGCAACTGGGACACGTGGAGGCGCAGCCTGGGCACGTGGAGGTGCCAACAGGGCATGCCATTAATAGAGGCCCCCCTCCCGACTGTGAGCAGTTAATACGAGCCCCTGCCTCTGTAAACTCTAAGTGCTGATGGAGCTCCTCGCGCGTGGATGGGGAACAGAAGGCCAGAGCACTCAGCTCATGGCGTTAATGTATTTCGCATATTTGGGCTTTGCTCATTACGGTTACAAGGGCAGCAGACCTCCCACCTTGCTCACGAATCTGTCGCAGTTAGTTCATCACCGCCGAGTCGGAAGTCTGACCCTCGCGCTCACCATGCCACGAATTCGGGGTCGGCCTCATCGAGGCACTGGCTATCATGCACTAGAATCCCATAGAAAATGCCACCAGAGGTTCGCTCAGGAAATTCGAGTGGCTAAGGAAAATCGCAGAGGAGGCACCACCACTACACCCTCGCCGCCTCGAACTTATGTGGAGGAGGACCTGTCTATTACGCTCCCCGTGGGCTTCTCTGAGAGCAGGATGTTCATCGTCCCGGAAAACTGGGATCCTCCGACGTGCCTCGAGCATTCGCCAATTGCTTCCAACCTTGATAATTCTCCACAGCCAGCCACCACTCATAGTGAAATCTACGCGGCCTGCGTAGTGGAGGAGGAGCCACCAGACCTCATTATTGGGGAGGAAGAGCACAGGCCGCTGCTGGAATGCAAGACAAGGGGACTGGAGCCGAGCCGTGAAGGAGCGGAGCCAGGAAGAAACTCGCCACCCTCGTCGTCGTTGCTGCATCCCGAACACCTCCAACTGATCTTCGACTTGCGCAGCCTGGTGGATGATCAGGTCTTCCGAGCCTTGAGATTTAGCCAGCGCTTGGACATGCTGTACGCGGCATACTCCAAAGCCTCTCCACGACGTCAATGTCCTACTTGCACGCAGCCCTTCGTTCTCCCTGGCAATGGCGGCACTTCGACAGATTAGGTTCTGGTTTCCTTTAGTTTTTCATGCTTTTCCTTTTACTATGTACCAGAGCTATGGCTCTCCCGTTTTCTAGCTTAACTTGCTCTAGTTTAGTCTTTCCTGTGCGGTTGAAATCAGAGAACAAAATCCCTGGTTTCCCTCGAGAAAGGTGGCATAATTCTATGTCTAATTTTTGTTGTTACAGTGGACAGGCCAGTTTTCCTGGTTTCCTCTGCTGGCAGGACAGCTGGCCCATGCATGCCAGTTGTATGCTTATTTTGCTAGATTAATACAAAGGTTCTGCTTTTATTTAAAAAAAATAAAAAATAATAATCTATTTTTAAGGTCACGGCCAAGCCAACACACCAGATTGGTGTATGAGACCCCCTTGTTTGTGGGACAAGGGACTCCCCTTCGCCCAGCGATTTGACTGGTAAAGTCTACGAAGGTATACATACCCTACCCCCCTCTGGATTTGAACCTGTGACCTCTTAAGAGGAAACACATGTTCTTAACCATTAGGCCCACTCAAGCTGTATTAAAACTCACTGTTGTGTTTCATATAAAGTGTACACGAGTACTTTTATGTACTCAATTAGCATTGGTTTCAATATTTATTTAATAACACAAAATTGTATTAAAAAATTGTCCTTTAGTGTGTTAAGCTTATAGGAAACAACATTCCTTTTGTGTTATTAATAAGAATCAGTGCTTTAGGATTATTAATAAGTATTAGTATGTTTTTATTATTGATACACACCAGCACTATTATGTTATTGATAAGCATTGGCAGTTGTTTTTTACTAAAAAACACCAGATCTTTCACTTTTTAATGCACTAGGGGGGGACAGGTTCCAGATAACTCATTGTTGCATATTATTTTATACAGAATTAGTGCCTTCTTATTAATAATGCACCGGTTCTTTCTAAATAGAAATCCCCAATGCTTAATTATTTTTAACTCTCCTAGTGTGTTTTACTATTAAATCCCCGATGCTTAAATATTTTACTGCCCCGGTGCTTGACTTTAAGTGTACAATACCAGTGTTGGATGTGTATGTATGCATTGATGCTTGTTCCTCATACAAAAACACTGATTTGTAAACATCTGATGACACCTCCGACCCCCGTTTTTTTTTTATTTATAATCAAGTTTCGTTATGGTATCCACAAAAACATCCGTTATTGAAAATAGATGTTGTAGCGGAGGTTTTTTTGACATTTTTTTTCAATTTTGTACCACTAGAAACCTCCACTAAAAGGTCTTTTCCTTGTAATGCTACATAATTGATGGACATGGGGGTGTGATTTGATCCACTTATGTGTGCAGGGATATCATTTAAGGGTGGATTTGGAAATTCACTTTTCCTTTGCTTTTTCAAATAAAGTTTTTATGATGGTAAAAAAATTTAATTATTTTTCAATTTACTTGTTCTACAAATTTATAATGATGATTTATAAGAGAAAAAAACTACAAATCCTTCTTTTTTTAACTTTTAAAAGTGTGAATCTTGACATAATTCTTATCCATATTATCTATTATCTAAGAGCTATTGTTTTTTGGAAATTCCTAAATTATCAATTAGAGAAACCATTTACTCTATTATATAAGGGTAGGTGAAAAGTCACTCACTCATAATACAAGATTGATGAACTCATGAATTGTGGTTGACTTTGGTTGAACATGTTGGGTTATGCTTTACCTTCCTTGACCATGGTTGACCATGATTGGCTATGTTTTATTATGGTTTACAATGTTTGACTATGGTTGGACATGGATGACAATAATTAATGGCGGTTGACCATGTTTGAGTATTTTTTAGTATGCTTAACAATGGCTAATTACAGTTAATCATTGTTTATCATGTGTTATTACAGTTGATTGTGGTTGTATATGGTTAATCATGATTGACTTTGGTTTTCCATGATATGGTTAACTCGGGTTGATCATGGTTGACTATGCTTGATCATGTTTGACCGTTGTTAACTACAGTTGACAACATCTAATTGTTTTTTACCATGGTTGATTATGACATGTGGTTAGTTTTGAATGACTTTGGTTAACAATAGTTGGTTATGATAAATGATTGAGGTTTATTGATGTTAGCTGATGATGACTAACTATGTTTAAGTTAAGAAAAAAACGAATAAATCTATAACTTTTCAAGAAAAATAATATAACACACTTTATTATTAGTTCACAATATAACATTACCAAGTTAAATTTAATATTATATAACATTTCAACATAAACTTAAATAATAGTTATATTAAATGATGATAAAATTTAAAAAATAATAATAATTAAATTTGATAACATCACTTAAATTAACAAAACCTTGCAACTTTTTTATTTTTTTTACATTTATTTAGTATAAAATGTACTATAGAGTAAACATGTTCAAACTTTCCAAAAAAAACCTTTTAACTTTTTTAATTTTCAACGGGCAACCTTATATTACTTTTTCACCCTTTAGTAGAGGGTGTTCAAGAAAAACTTTTTGACTTTGTTAACATTCAACAACAAACATCAAATTACTCTTTCACCTTCATTTAAAGGTTGCTTTCAACGATATGAGTTAAATTACTCTCTCACTTTCATTCACTTTCATTTATTAAAGGGTGTTTAACAAAACCTTTTGACTTTATTAATATTAATTTTCAACAACCAACATCAAATTACTCTTTGACCACAAAACCTTATGACTTTCACAACCAACATCAAATTAGATTGTTTTCAATGATCATGAATTAAATTACTCTTTCACTTTCATTTACTAGAAGGTGTCCAACAAAACCTTTTGACTTTCTTAATCTTCAAGAACGAACATTAAATTACTCTTTCACCTTCATTTAGAGAAGGATGTTCAAACATTTTCGATAATGGAGATAACGATCATTTACCCCCCACGAGTTGATGGTGGCATGGTGTGGAAAGTATATATATATTTTAAAACTATTTGAAAATTTAGATGGTTTTGGTCTATGAATAGTTTGATAAATTTATAAAATGATTCCATGATTTTGCAATTAATTAGAATTTAAAAATTTTGAATTTAAATTTTTATATTATAAAAAATAAAAAATAAAAAAATATTTAATATTAATTTATAAATTGTTTTTAGAAAATATTTATTTTTATAATAAAATAAATATAAAATCAATATTATTAATAAAATATTTAAAATTTTATACTAAAAACAATATTTACAATAAAAATGATCTCTCTATATAAACAAATAAATTGGTAATTTTTATTTTAAATATTGTTTTTATTATAAAAAATTTAATGTATTTGTATATTTAAAATTTCAATTTAAATAATGAAAAGTTTGCATTTCCATCGACAATAACATAAGCAAATTTTAATAATAATTGTAAAACAATAAAAAAACAAAAACCAATTTCAATAATAATTATAAACAAATCTTAAAAAATAAAATGATTAGAATTATGAAAACAAGTAAAAATAAATAAATAATAACGACGAGAATTAACATTAAAATATCTCTCTTTATAAACCATCAAGAAGTCAAATTTTATTGATATGATAATAATCATCATTATTATTTATAATTCAATTCTAATAAATTTTAATTGGAAGAAGAAAATATAAAATGTTTAGAATTATGAAAACAAGTAAAAATAAATAAATAATAACGACAAGAATTAACATTAAAATATCTCTTTATAAACCATCAAGAAGTCAAATTTTATTGGTATGATAATAATCATCGTTATTATTTATAATTCAATTATAATAAATTTTAATGGGAAGAGAAAAGTATTCATATTATTATTAATTACATATAAATAAATAAATAAATAAAACTTATTATTATCTATCATAAATATATATAATAGAGAGAGAGTATGTAATATAAAATAAATAATAACTTAACGTAATTAATCATTAAAAAATATAAAAATAGTAATTTAATATAAAATCACATCAAAATAGTAAATTAATATAAAATAAATAATATTTTTTAATCATAAAAATTAAAATAATAATAATAATCTATTTTTAAGGTCATCGCAAAGCGAGACATCAAATTGGTGTATGAAACCTCCTCTATTCAACGATTTTGACTCGTAAAGTCTACAAAGGTATACATACCCTACCTCTTTTGGATTTCAACTTGTGATCTCTTATGAGGAAAATGTATCATAAGGTCAATGACAACTACAACTATTTGCCTTAAATGACAACCATAAATACAACCATGAGTACTTTCCAAATTTATGAATATGAGTGTCCAAATTTACAAATATGAATCTGTCCAAATTTCAAATTGTAAAACATGGTGGCAAGTTTGTGAGTATTCTGCATCCTGTGGAAAACATAGCGACAATTTCAGTTTCTTACCCTGCAGGGTGCACACACTAGTCTATATATAGATAGAGACGTATATTTCAAACCTTTGTACTAAACAACCTTTCCATTTAGTAAGCTCTTGATTTAGTAATAATGTTACAATATACCTACATATTGTTGAATTATTGTTGGCATAGGGGCATAATCGGGGTTCAATGCTTCAACAACGCACGACTAAAACCCTAACTACCGACCCTTTTGACAACACCTGCGAAGAAGATGAAGTCTCACCCGAAGTAAAGGAGGCAGGGGTTGCAAGACTCGGGTATCTACAACCAAGCTGGGACACAGATCTGTGATTACAAAACTTAACGGAGCGCTTAGCCAATAACATGCATTAATTCTTAAACCTTATTCACATATCAGGTTAAACCCTTATTGCATATCAACGCGGTAATAATCAAGATTAAGAACATCCAATCATTTATCACATAACATCAACTCAGATCTAGCATTCATCATACATAAGCACTAAGCATCCATAGATCTATCTATCATACATCAAGATCAACGGACTAAACAGATAAATACATAAACAACATGAACAACATTGCACAAAGAACATCAACATAGGATATACATGGTTCACCCCAGTGTGGGGATATGTCCACCAACTCCTCTTCTTATGTATTAGTCTTCAATCTTTCTACATTCTTTTGCTCCTATGCACAAAGCCACCAAGATCAACTTCACACTGGACAGGTGATCTGCGCACAATGCACTAGATCCACCTTCCTAGAAAACCAAGTCAAGGCACAAAGACAACTCCTCAATAACACAAAGTCCTACATAAAACGTCTGTGCACAAAGCAGCTTACATTCTCTTGCACTAAGCCAATTACAAGTATTTACACATAGCTAACACTTACACTTAGCCCCTTTACTTTCATAGCCTAGCTACTTATTTATACATTACTAAAAGACCTAAATATGGGTAAACCCATGGGCCAACGTCCCATACCCATTACATAAAACCTAATAACCCAAAAAGCCCGTAAATGAGTGAGATCCTACGATCTCAACTCTGCTTGGGTGTTGAATCTTTGAACAGCCTGTCAAAGTCCCAAAAATGGTCAAACACGACCAATGTTCTCTTAAAACTTGGTCGAGGGCCAACAGAACCCCAACACTCATCTGTGACTCGTCCTGAGTCACTTAGATTTGGGCAGGGCTGCTTCGAAGTCCTTGAGATTAGCTCAAGCTTCCTCGACTTGCTTCTTTTCTAGAGCCTCCTTCTCGAGGAAATCTTGAATGACTTGCTCAGTGACAGGCCCTTCAAGGCATTGTTCCACTGTCGCAATCAGTTGGTCTAGTTGTGAGCCTTGTCCTTCAACTTCTTCAAAAATTATGAAGGCTTCATCCTGCATCGGATGGAGTCTTTGTGTCACTTACATAACCTTTCTTTGGATAGAAGTAACCTTCTATTGGACTCTGCATTGCTCCTGTGACTTCTTTATATTCTCAAATATAGTAAGTAGCTTCAGCTATGCTTGTATGGTGGATGTCTGTCGCTTCGCCTCCTAGAGTTGTGCCTTCAGTTTCATCATCTCTATATCTTTTGCAAGGTGCTCATAGGTTTGTGCACTTCGATCACTTAATTACTTACACTCTGAGGCGAGTGCCCTAATTATTTATATTGTTTTCCTGGAAAATTCTTCCCTCTGATCGCACACTTGTTGCGGAATGCTCAACACTGCTTGGATTTCTAGCTCCATTACACTTGCTTGAAGATTCAAAATGGCTTCGGCGATCTTCCCCACTTGCATCTCAGTGGACTCTTCTTCCTCCTGCACCAAACCCGGCACAGAGCAAAGTGCTCTAGTCACTTCCTCTTTAACCACAGTCTGCTTTGCAAGCAGCTAGCCTTTTTCTATTTGCATCTTCTCTTTGTCCTCTTCAAACTTCTCTCTAATTTCATATTTCTCTTTCTATGCAAATCTAAGTTGCTCTAAGGCCTACTCCTTTTCTTGCTTCAAGGCCTCTATGGCCTGCTCCTTTTCTTATTGGACTCGACGAAGTTGAGACTCATTTGCATTTGCTAGCCTTCGTAATTGGGTGGGCTCATCCCCCAATTCTTCAATTTCTAATGACGAATTCATAGTAGACACTGCATGGCTGGAGTAGATGGCTTTTTGTATGTCTCTCAGCTCCTTTCCTATTCTTTCATACAACATTTATTGCTTTGTTTCATGTCGTTGCAAGATATCCTCTGAGGTGTCTTCTACAGTTGTGATGATGAGATCTTCATCGTCCACTATGAGCACATTCTTTGACTGAGGCTTATTGGCTCAGGTCTTCAAACAAGGTAACTCGCCCAATTCATTTTCATTCCTTCGACACACTTCCCTGCGAGGTCAAATACGAACCCTGTGACCTGTGTTAGACATTTTTTTCTTATGAGCTTGCCCTCTATAAGATGACAAGCTAGGCGCACTGCACTAGCCTGAATGGAGGCTTCCTTGTAGCCTCTCTTCCCCTTATCTACATTTCCATAATCTTCCTTTATATGTTGGGCGAGGGTGCGATCTGCAACCTTCCCTGGGTAAAACTGGTGAGGGTCTCGTCCCTACATGCTCAGTCATGTAATGATATGGATCAAACTCAGATCCACAGTGACACACATGTCAAGCCACGGATACCCTCCATGGTAGCACGACAGGAGGATTAAACTCAGGAGTTAACCTCCTGATGTTGGCCAAAGTTGGGAATCTTCATCACATTCAATATCGAGGAGTGAGCAAGCTTCTTAATCCACGACTGGGATACTATCTTGGGATTCATCCCAATCGTCTTCATCAGGTACCTATGTGGAGAGAGCATAGCATAGTTTTTCCAGTCTCTGAGGTTGAAGTAACTGATCTTGAGAGCTGGGATCAGTCCCAACTAGGGTCCAACTCCATGTTTCCCCTTCGACAGGTACGTAGTGATCAATGTGTATTTGAAATCACGCGGGACACTGTCATGGTTAACTGCGCTAGTCAAAGGCAGGATGTAGTTCATAAAGACCGATGGGATCTTCTTTTCATTAGCGAGATCATGGAGGTGTTTTCTTCGTTTCTCAATAGTGCGGCCAGAACGTTGTCCATTCGATCGGGATGATTGCAATCTGCTAGTTGACGATGCATGTATTCCTACATACATGACTTTCTTAGTCATGAGATCCACGAGAATTTCCTCCACCGACTTCTCTACTACGCTACGTTCGCCCGACATTCACACTTGTAATAAAATAAATTGGGTAGGCAAATGGTCAAGAAAGGTAATAAAATGAATGACAAGGTCTAGAAAGAACAGTGAGATAGGAAATTAGTTCTTTGTTAGTGTGGATATCTCATTTTTCAAAAATTGGTCCCAGTGCAGTGTTCGATGGGTTAAATAAACAACGTCGTAACAAATTCCTTCCATGGGTAGGAATCGTCCATCAATGCGCATCCATCTGTTATGGCGCAGTCTCAACGGTCCAACGACGATATTTCTATCAATAACCTCTAGAGCGTCATTCTAACAGTCAAGACGCCTCTAACGATCATATAGCTTCACCATGGCGAAGTTCCATTCTACGTGGTTCTGTTATTCCGACGAGGTTCAAGTTATGCAATCTTGCCTTTTGTGATGTCTTATCTGGAACTTCCTGTAGTTTTTCTAACTTTTATTTCTTTTTACTAAGATTTATTACCTTATTTCCTGTGATCTAAGTCTCTGGATTCCTCTCTCCATTCTTATTCTTACTTTCTCTTAGTGTAGTAACTTTGTACTGTTGATTTTCTTCCAAAGGGTGCAAAGGAATTACCTCTTCTCTCACTATATCCAAGGTGGATGCACTTATTTCCACCATGGTCAGGTTATTTAAGCCTTCTTGTGTTCTTTCAACTTCGACACCTAATTCTTTGGCCCTCTGTTGCTTCGACTTATCCTCTTGTTCTTCTATTAGTCGCACTATTTTTCTGGCTATGAAGTCCCTTAATTCTTGTTTTTTTCTATTTTGTGGCCTCTTCCTCTGCTTTCCTTCTAATCTGATCCTTTTCAATCCAAGTCTTTCCTAACAAAAGTGAAAAAGGGTCTTTGTTGTCAACAAACCTAATGAATTCAAATTCTTCTTCAATTGACGTTTGATGGGAAATCATAGGTACGTTAGTAACTCTTCCACATAGGATTATCATCTTGCCTCTAAACAATCCTATCTTTCCTAATGAAGGTATCATAGCATGCTTTCCCAAAATTTCCCAAGTGTTTTTTGGCATAATATTCACATGTATTTCTTTATCCAATACACAGTCTATGTCGAAGTCTCCTATTATTTTTTCTATGCACTTATTTTCTTTTAAGATCTTTGGTAAATTGATGTCTCTGTGATCATTGAGTTTTTCTTTCAATTGTAATAACATAGTCTCTGATTCTTTCTAGTTTTCTAACCTATCCTTAGTTCCTTCTTCATAGTTTTCTAGTCTCATTTTCATCTTTTCAAATTTAGCAATAATATTTGGGAAATCCTCAACCTCATGACCAATAGCTTTACAACAAAGACAAATAGGACCTCTACCAGGGCATTCCTTAACAAGGTGTCCCGACCTTCTGCAATTATAACACAGTGTCAATCCTCCCTATATTTTAAATGATCCCCAACCTTTCCTGTACTGCGCACTGGGATCATAGTGATGGACATGCAATCTGCAAAAATTCTTTCTAGGTTACTGCATCCACTTGTTAATCCAAAAACTCTTTCTATGTATAAGAATAACATATCTTTCACTATCTCTATCAAATTTATTTAGATCCATTATTTCTTCTAACTGTGCCCTAGTTTTTAGAATAGGAAAAAATATATCAAACATACCTAGATTCATACTTTCAAAGAAAAAAATTCCACTTATCTTACCTTTACCAGAGCACAAAGATTTAGGAACTTACCTCTTTTCTTCAGATCGGGTTTCTTTCTTAGCACAGAACTTCAAAATTCAAGTAGAATATTGTGCACTACAACAACAGTTCTATGCGCATAGCTTTCTCTTTTCTTGAGTTCCAAACAATCATAGTTTCAGGTCCCAACAATCACAGTTTCAGTCCTATCAACAGAACCATTTGTTGGCACATGGGCAGATCTGGGGTTCAATGCTTCAACAGTGCACCAACAAAACTCTAACTACCAACCCTTTCAACAACACCTATGAAGCAGATGAAGTCTCACACGAGGTAGAGGTGGGGGGGTTGCAGGAGTCAGGTGTCTACAACTGAGCTGGGACACAGATATGTGACTACAACTCTTAACAAAACATTTAGCCAATAACATGCATTAGTTATTAAACCTTATTCACATCACAGGTTAAACCCTTATTACAGATCAACGCAGTAATAATAACGATTAATCACACCCAATCATTTAGCACATAGAATCAACTTAGATCTAGAATTCATCATACATAATCACTAAGCATCCATAGATCTATCTATAACACATCAATATCAATGCACTAAACAAATAAATATATAAAAAAACATGAAAAACATTGCACAAAGCACATCAACAGAGAATATACATGTTTCACCCCAACATGGGGCTATGTCCACCAACTCTTCTTCTTCTTTATTAGTCTTCAAGATTTTTATATTGTTTTTCTCCTGTGCACAAAGCCATTGAGCTCAGCTTTGCACTGGACAGGTGATCTGTGCACATTGCACTACATCCACCGTCCTCCAAAACCAAGTCAAGGCACAGAGCTAACTCCTCAATAGCACAAAGTATTGCATACAACATATGTGCACAAAGAAACTTACATTCTCTTGCACTAACCCAATTACAAGTCTTTGCACATAGCTAACACTTACACTTAGCCCCTTTACTTTCATCGCCTAGCTACTTATTTATACATTACAAAAAGGCCTAACACATGGGTAAACCCATTGGTCAACATCCCATACCTGTTACATAAACCCTAATAACCCAAAAATCTCGTAAAACAAGTGAGATCCCGCGATCCTAGCTCCGCCTGAGTGCTCCATCTTCGACCAGCCCATTGAAGTCCCAAAAATGGTCAAACAGGACCAATGTTCTCTCAAAACATGGTCGAGGGCCAACAATTACTATTTTCATCCCAGCTACCATTTAGTTATATAACATTTAGAAGTGTCCATTAGAGAAACAAGAGTGTCCATGTTTGGAAGGAACACGATTTGAGTTATAAGCGAGCCTTCATTTAATATGTGTAACATGTTTGTGATATAAGAGAATGATGGTACAAATGCTATTCTTCTATTTTGGTATTGAAGGAGATAAGTTCATAGAAGGAACTTTTTGATTTTGGTTTCTAAAATAATATCTGGATGATATCTTATGTTGAAGTGATCCAATCATAAAATAAAGATGAAGATGTGATATTGTTTTATTGAAGAAATAAAGATATTGTTGAAATTATTAAAAAAAAAATTGAAGTTATAATAAGATTGAAAATAAAATAAAATAATTTATTATAAATCTTATGTTGAAGTGATTCAAGGGGATAAAATAAAGATGAAGATGTGTTTTTTTAATTGAAGAAATAAAGATAGTGTTGAAATTATTAAAAAAATAATTGAGCTTATAATAATATTGAAAATAAAATAAGTTAATTTATTATAAAAATTATAAATTTTAAGTTAAAAGATTAAATTTTTATTATTATTATTAATTTATTATAAAAATTATAAATTTTAAGTTAAAAGATTAAATTTTTATTATTATTATTAAAAAAATATTTTAAAAGTACAAACAAAATTCCTAAGTTTTATATTGAGATTGGAATGTAGATAAAGATAATAAAAAATATTATAAAAATAAGCCAAAAATTCCATAAAAGTTATATTGAAATAAACAACATTTATAAGGAGTTATTTTGCAAAATTCAAAATTTTAATAAAGCTTAAAAGAAAAAATCTAAAGTGTGTAGCAAAATCTATTTGCTAAAATTTTAAAATAGCATAATAAAATATTAATAATTATTTATAATGTATACAAATTTCATATATATAATTTAGTAAAATGTAAATTTATATTAAGTTAATGTGATGATAAGTAATAATATGATATGTAAATTTATATGGTATGGGCCTAATTGTTAAGAATCTTCCTAAAAGGTTACAAGTTCAAATCGAGAGGGGGTAGGATATGTATACCTCCGTAAACTCTTTACCAGTGACCTTAAAAATATATTATTATTATTATTATTATTATAAATGTAGTATATGTGAATAGATTATTGGTCCATGTATCTATGAATCAATGTGGAAAAAAACTACTTATTATTGTGAATAGATTATTGATAAATGTGGAAAATAACTACTTATTATTAATGAAAAGTATTTATATATATTTTTTATTTAGTTTGTATTGGATATATTATGAAAACAAATAAATAATTTTAATTAATAAAATATTTTAATTTTTCATAATAATTATATAAAAAAATTAATTATATAATTTTTTTACCATTTCTATAATGCCATGGACACCATCTTTATTGTACCTACAAAGAACGATGTTTTCTCTTTGGATAAAATATATTTTGGGGTTAAGTGGCTTGCAAATGGGAAATCTAAGGACATTGAAGTCTATCAAGTTGAAATTTTTAAAATCGCGGGGCATATCCTCATCCCTCACATAAAAAAGTTATCTAATTTAACAGTCAAGCATGGCTTCCCTAAAGCTTGGAGGAAAATCCTCATTGTTCCTATTTTTAAAAATGGGGATAGAAACATTCCCTTTGATTATAATACCATTCTGATTAGCCTGATTTTAGTGAAGTTTTATGGAATTATTTTGGAAAACAAGATTAGCCTTTGGCTAGAAAGTCACAGTAAAAGAGATAAAGGACAAGCCGAGTTTAGGAGATATCGTTCAACTGTGGACCATCTTGTTACTTTTAGGATCATTGCAGAGGAGTTTTGCAATATGAAAACCATTTTTTTTTGTTTTTTTGTTTACTTTAGAAAAGATTTTGAAACGACTCACAGGAAAAAAATTTGGAATAGGTTGGAAGAGATAAAGTGACTTTCAAGTTGAGGGTTGGTGAAATAAATTCTATGAGAATGTTATTTTGAAGTTTAAGAACACTAAGGGCTTGTTGAAAGAGATTAACTACAATATTTGGGTCAAGAAACGTTGTCCCTTGTCCCCTACCCTTTTTGGCATATACTTTAACAAGTTCGAAGATTGTTTGGAAGAAACAGGTTGTGTCGGCCCTACTCTCACTGGTATAGTCATCGATATTCTTATTTGTGCCGATGATATTGGTCTTATGGTGAGGAGTCCCGACGATATTGAAAACCAACTAAGAATCCTGAAGGATTTTTTCTCTAATATGGGTATGAATGTTAATATTGACAAGACCAAGGTCATGATCATTAAATACAATAAGATCACTTATGATAACTTCGTATATGACAACAACAACTTGGAGGAAGTGACTTCATACAAATATATTGGAATCAATATTCACCACAAGATCATCTGAAATTATAGCATTGAGAAAAGGATTATTGGGGGATGGAAAACTTATTATGGGCCTGAAAACAATTGTAAATTAGTCGATCTTTGGATATGGGATAAGAAAAAAAATAGTCTTTGAGACTCTTCTTACACCTATTATTCTTTATGGATGTGAATTATGGGGATGTAGTATATCTCATGAATCCTCGAGAAATATAGAGCAAATTAAAAATATTTTTATAACCTATAATCTCAACTATGAATATGTACCTAATGTATAAGAACAAGTTAAACAACATGGAAGATAAGATGCTTCCTAAAATTTCTTCAAAATCCAGTCGTAACCACCGTCAACTCAAGCAAGTATGGCATAAGGATGGTCAGTCTTGGCGAAGCTATTGGGGAATCATGGAAGAAACCATTTTGCAGAATAAGGATAGTTTTAAAAATATCATCAATTCAAAATTTAAAGAGGAAATGTGGTTTGAGAGAATCAATTTATTATAAGGATGTAATCAACCTCAATCTAGAAGATCAAAATTATTTCTCTATTTTGACAAGTGTAAAGTAAATTACAGTGACTTTCTAGCCAAAGGATAATCTTCTTTTCCAAAATAATTCCATAAAGCTTGGCTAAAATCGGGCTAATCATAATGTTTCTATAATTATAGGGAATGTTTCTATCTCCATTTTTAAAAGTAGGAACAATGAGGCTTTGTATCTAGGGTTTAGGGAAGCCCTGCTTAACTACTAAATTGAAGAGGTTGTGTATGTGAGGGATAAGGATTGGCCCTCCGATTTTAAAAATTTCATCTTGGTAGCCTTCAATGTCCTTATCTTTCTCATTTGCAAGCTGATTAACCTGGAACTCTATGTCATCTAAAGAAAAAACTTGTTCCTTTGTAGGGATGATAGGAATGGTGTCCATGGCATTAGGGAAATCGTAAAGACTTTTAAGGTAGGAATTCCAATCCCTTAAGGGATTCCTATTATTTTCTTTAGTATTGTGTTTTATAATTTGGCTCTAGAACTTCTTAAGATCTAGCTTATATAGTTGTGAAAGTTTCTCTTGGCTTTTATTGATATAGTAGGTCTTTTTTCCCTTTTCATTAGGGCTTTGTACGTATTGATCTTATCGGGTTTTAAGGACTCATTAGAAGAATTCCTAATGTCTTTCCTAGCAATTTTACATTCTTTATAATACCAAGGGTTGGTATTTCTATTATTATTTTTATAGGACACCTCGAAAGAGAACTTGTTAATAGAAGTGGAAAGGGTAGTTGTAAAATTATGAAAGATTTCTTCAATGTTGTCCTTATAAGTTAGGATATTTAATTTACTATTTAAATCCTTTAAGAAAATGTCAACTTTACCTTTTTCAAAGAGTAAAGTCCTTTGATTATAAGAATACTCTTCAATGGTGCTCCTATGCATGGAAAATTTTAGAGTTAGGGTTAAAGGTTTATGATCAGAGTCAGGCTCATTGTCATTTATAAGGTCAAAAGTTGTTATTTGGTTGGAAATGGGGATATCAGATATCACATAATGTACAACACTACTACCTAGCCCATTAATACAAGTCATTTGGTTGGATTTTGGCCACTCCATTGCAAATTATTAGGTCTTGATAAATGCAGAGCTTGACGAAATCAGTACCAAACACATTCTCAATTAGGTCTTCAGAGTTTATTTTGTATCTATTATTTAAAACAAGGTCCTCATCTAGACATAAAGGATTATGGTTCGATTTTTTACTTAAAAGAGTAGCTTGTTTAGTTGCAGTCCTAGCATTAAAGTCTCCTAGCAGGAGGATATTACCTTAATGTTTCAAGCTATAAATATCTTGTTTTAAATTATTATAGGGAGAATTGTTATCTAGATTGTTTTTCTTATAAAAAGTAGAATTAATAGGTGCAAAATAGAAAATTTCTATATACAACTTCTTAGCATTGGTATCTGAAATTTCCATCCAAATGTATTGATTGAGAGGGTCAATATTATGAAGTTGAATGTGAGGAGAAATTCTCTTTCTAATATAACAAGCTATGCCTCCTATCCCTCTACGGTGGTATTTTTTGTTCCATGTTGATCACACGATAAATCCTTCTATGTTAGGGACCTTCAACTCTTCATGCTCCCAAGTTTCAACTGGACATATAATATCATTATCACATGGGATCCAACTTATCATAGGACCTTTGGGTCATGGAAATCCATGATAGTTCCAAAAAAGGATCTCGAGTGTCCTAAATTCCTATTTATTATTATCCTTCTGATCTCTATCCCTAAGAATAGATTTTTGATTTCTAATTATTTCCCATTTTCCTTCTTTCCTGGATTCTTTTACATTTTGAACTTCCTTCCTTAATTCAACTTGGTCTTCAGGAATGCGGTCTTCGTTTATAAATATTCTTGAACCTTTTAAGCTTGAATAATTACTAAGTATGCTATAGTTATGGTCATTACAACTTACTTTGACACAGATCAACCTATCTTTGTGATCAATTATTTTTCCTAGCCTCTTTTCTTCTATGCGGTAAGTTGTATCAATTTCTGATTTGATATTTTATTCTTCTTTTATTATTGCTAGTGTATGCTCCTCTTCTTGTTCGTTTATACCAAAAATTATGACGTTCAAGACTATTTTGTTACGCTCATGGTCCAGTTTGATTATATTATTCATTTCCTCTTTGATGAGTTTGATATCCAATTTGTTTTCCATATTACTGAGGGTCAAATTGTTGG
>JASDQU010099109.1:0-10825 GCA_032191745.1 Picea mariana
GTTATATATAGGAAGGCTTGGAGAAGAAATTAAAAACAAGAAGAACATGTGACTAAAGACCAGGTCCCAGAGATTGCAGGATTTGCAGTAGTATGAGAAAGAAAAGAAGAGAAGGTGAATAAAGAACATGCCCAAGAGATTGTATTTTCAGGAATTTTAGTGCAAGATCAATCCACAGGAAGAAAGAAAGAAGTCAAAGTTAAGAGAGATGATGACTCTATAGAATAAAATGAAGATTACTCTGCATCAGAGTGGGTATTTTTATGAGCCATTCAGCTTGGTGTAATACCCCTAGGTTGAACCCCAAATTGTAAATGTAAATGTAAAAATTCTTATAAGTTGATGGGTTGTTGATATAATTTTGCATGCACCTTCCATGGTATAGTGCGCACATGTACTACGTGCTAAAATGATGAAGTCTGCACATTTTAGGATACCGCATGCAAAAAACTTAAGTGCACATGATTTTGAGGCCAGAGAGTCTTTTGTGTATATGTTGTGTTTTATAGGTTGGTGAGCCAGTTATTATAAGCTAGGAGGCTTGTGTGTTGAATTGGGACAGAGAGACTAAATGCTAAAGGCCAGTGAGCATATTTTTGTATATGGCCTATCATTAATATAATACATCATTGTGTGTAGACCGACCATGATAAAAGAGACTATGGGACTAAACTCCACCAGTTAGAGAAAGGGGAGATAAAAGTTAAGGATAAGGGGATAAGCTATGGAGCTTAAGCCAAAAAGGAATAATATATTAATATTCTTTAAAGTATAAATTATGGATAATTATTTTATCCTAAAGTTCTAAGGATGGGAGCAAGTGGGCCAAAGTAGCTCTCAACATGACAAGTGTCAAGTTGGGAACATGCATACATATAGTTTGGACTTAGTGCATTTTTGGGGGATTCCATAATCATTCACAGACTCATTCAACTATCTATAGTACCTTCTGATACCTATAACTATACATATATCTGTGCTCATAACTGTACCTGTACCCATACCTATATTTGTACCTGGTTAGATTGGGAGTTGGATTGAAGAGGCGAGTTGTCAGGCCCGTGGGATACTGAAGAGGTGGGTTGTTAGGCATGTGAGAAATTATCTCTAGGTGAGAGAATTTTTGGGAATTGACTTCTCGAAGGTGTTGGCGACGGAAGTCACTACTGGATTGCAGCAGGAGCAGAGCCCGATGCCCATTGGTTTAATGTCATGATTTGGGTATAAAAGGGTGATCGAGTGGAAGCTTACTCAACACAATGTGGTTTTAACTCCAAAACAAGGCCAAGCATGCACAGGCAAGTGAGGTCTTAATCAAACTTCAAACAGTGAGTTGTAGTAAGGGTGAGTAGGAGGAAGACTTATATAGGAGAAAATATGAGGTCTGTTATAAACAACAGGTTCCTAACAGACTGTAGAAGAAAGAATTTAAACACAAGATCGGCTTACATTCAAATGCAAAAATAAGAGAATACAATAATGTCACAGTAAATCCTTTATCGTAACATAATTGCATGAATTCATGTGAATCATTCAATCATGAACTCTCCAAGCATAAGATGAAAATTAGACGGAGTAAGAAGAACTGTCTGTCATAAAATAAGAAATCTCATACACAGATGCATCAGCTGGAAGTTAGAATAGTTGCTAAAAAATTACAGTAGGGAGCTCTGCTCTACCATCGATAGATTACAAAAATACCAAGACTGAGTCTATATACTCAGCAAAACCCCCTAACAGAGGTGCCCTTGGTCATCCAAGACTTAGTGTTCCTTCAGCCAAATTCGAACGGGCTTTCTCTGTCAGATGCCTCCTTAACTGTGCATGGCTCCTGCAGAAGAAGTAGCTGAGCCAGTAAATGTTGATTTAGCGTGTGCAGACTCTTCTAGCTAGTTGAGGACTCAGCATGTCTTCTTTGAAGAACTAGGTACACAGGACCCTCTCTAGCAGACCGCTTGACAGATCCTCCATACCTTACAATCAATGAATGAGGAGAGGTTTCAACCACCTCCCCCCATGTTCATTTATTCCTAGAAGGAACCAGGATCGAGACCGAGTTGGACCGACACCTGGGGATGGCGGCGATCGCTTCCGCTGCTAAACCTGACTCTTCTGGCCCTTTTGCATAACTCTTTCCATTTCCTCGATTGACCACGGGCCGTGACCCTATGCTTATCCTTAAAAGATCTTTCGGTGCTTCACGTCTCGTGGCAAGGAGGAGGTTGCCTCTCATGCTTCAAAGTTACGATAGGCGAAATGGTGACATATCCTAATCACGCACCATGTGTCTATCCAGATCAGATGGCCCAGATTATCTCGTCAGTATGTGGGCCCGATCCCTAGCTTCCTTGGCACTTCACGTCTCGCGGCTGAGAGGAGGCTGGTCCTCGTGCTTCAAGGTTGCGATGGGAGAGAAGGCGATAGATCCTAATCACGCACCACGTGTCGCTGCAGGATGGATGGCTAAGATCACTTTCGGCATTTTTAGGACCTATCTTATCATATTGTGTGCGCTGGCACCTTTTCCCCAGGCATGTTCCTCTTTTACCGGGCACCAAGACCGTGGGCCCAACATTAAAGGCTCTCGTAACTTGCAATCTCGCGAGTTGGAGGGTAGAGCCTTCGTGCTCCCCTTTCACAAAGTCCCGAGACGCGAGGGGGTGATATGAGTATAGCTCTTTGTATTGTCATTTCCCTCCTCATGTAACTGTCAGCTAGGGCCTAAGTACTAATGCCTCTCGCAACTCGCATCTTCATGATTTAGAGTATCAAACTTTGGCATTCTCCCCTCGCAAAGTCCCGAGACGTGATGGTCAGCGAAGGTTGACCCTCTCTGGTCACTTTTCGTAACTCGCAATCTTGCGCAACCAAAAGACATGGTCCGCCCTTCGAACTCACGAACCCCGAGTTCGAGAAACAACTGATGTGCTTATACTGATCGTGATTGATGCCCCTTGAAAACTTGTTTTCACTATACTTGGCGCAACTCAGTTAATCTACGATTTCCCATCAACCGCTGCTCTGCTCTGTCGCTGAATCCTTTCTGTTGAAGAATGAAATGCCCGCTCGCTTGATTTTAACTCCGAAAAGGACTTCTTCTATGTTTTGCACTCGGGTGCTTCTCATGCAAACTGCAAACCTGGGTGTGCCTATGCCCGAGACAAGAAATATCGCTAACATTAGGCTCCATGGGGGATAGAGTCGTCCCTACGATGCTCTAATAACTCCTTCTATAGCTTCAGTGCCTTGCTATTGGGCTATGGAGTCACTTATTAAGCCAAAAATATGCAAAAATAAAATAAACAAAGAAGTAAAGGACAATATTTACAAACAAAAGAGCCTTCATAGGATCAAAAGAAACATTTTTTTAGAAAATGCCCATTCACTGGGCTATTGAAAACCTCTTCGCCCTCTAGACCTTGCAACCCATATGTATTGTTTGAGAAAACCTCATAGATTTTGAAGGGGTCGGTCCAGAGGGCGTCAAACTTGTCGTGTTTCCCTTTATCCTGCCTAGGGGCATCCCACTTAAGTACCAACTCTCCGATCTCAAACTCTTTCTTCCTGACCTTCCTGTCAAAAGTCTGCTTGATCTTTTGTTGATGACTATAAGTTGCGTCCCTCACTTGTTCCCTGATCTGCTGTACTTCCACTATCTGATGAATTCTTCTGATCATGTGATCTGGTTCTCCCTCATGGTCTTGAAAGAACTTCGCCACTGGTAAGGCGAGTTGAGTAGGGAATACCGCCTCTGCTCCGTAGACTAGTTGAAACGGTGAAGTGCCCAGAGACTTCTTTGTTGTGACACGATCGGCCCACGGAGAAAATTTCAACTTTGAATCCCAGGCCCTTTTGTTATCCTCTAACAATATTTTGATGATCTTTATCAAGCTTTTGTTGGAGGATTCCACTAAACCGTTGCCCTAGGGATAGTAGGGGGTGGAGTGAATTAGCGAGATCTGGAATTGCTCACAGAATTTAATTAGAGGTTCAGATTTGAAAGAAGCATCATTATCGGTGACGATCCTACTGGGACATCCAAATCTGGCTATGATATCCTCCAGGAAGCTGATAATTACTTTGTGTTATGCGCTCCTGGTGGGAACAGCTTCTATCCACTTGGTGAAATAATCTGTTGCAGTCAAGATCCATCTGTGCTGACCACTTGAGGGAGGATGAATCTCTCCGATGAAGTCCAACCCCCACTACTGAAAAGGTGCTGAAGCTACTATGGGTTTTAATGGCAGCGATTTGAGTTGTTGTTTTCCTGAGAACCTTTGGCATTTGATGCAAGTTCTGATATCCCTGCAAACATCGAGGAATAAAGTGGGCTAGTAATACCCAGCTCAGAGTATCTTGTGAGTCGTGGTCTTCCAGAAATGATGACCTCCGCAAAGGCCACTATGAAAATCAAACGTAACCTTCTGGGCTTCCTGCGGGTCCAGGCATCTCATAAATACCCCTAGAGGGTCTTTCTAGTACAAGAATTGGGCAATGAAGCAACATCTGACCGCCTTGAGCTTTAAATCCCTCGCTTTGCTTTTACCCATTCCATCCAGTGGCTTCAACTCCTACAAAAAATAAAGAATGTCATGATACCAGGCACATTCTACCAACGATAAGCCATCTTGAGAACATTGGCTGGGTGGCTCAGCTTGCTGAGATCCTAGGCGAGTATTGATGAAACTAACTCCTAAGGCTTCGCAATTGGATTTAGCCAGTAGCTTGGCTAAACCTTGCCCCTTAACCAACTTGGTGGGATTTATCTCTAAGTCAAATTCCATAATTTTAACGATCCATAGGCCTCTTTTCCCATCTACGTCTGGCTGTACAAGAATGTCCTTCACAGAGGATGAAGGAATGTATGAAATTATTTTTGAGTGCAATATGTAAACTCTAAAATCTTTGAGAGCTTTCACTAAGGCATAGGCCTGCTTCTCCATGATCTCATATCTGATCTCTGCGTCTCTTAACGCCCTGCTGAAGAAGGCGATGGGCTGCTCACGCCCTTCCTCATTTTTTTGCAGTAAGACCGCCGCCACTGTATCACAGGAAGCAAAAGAAAAAATCATGAAATTCTTGGAATAATTAGTGCTGATTAGCACAGGCGCCTTAGTCAATGCCTTCTTTATTTGGTCAAAGATGCCCAGGGCTCAGCGGTCCATTTCACTTTGTTTCCCTTCCTGAGCATGGCCGTGATGTTCTTTACTAGCTCGGCAAAATTTGAGACAAATCTCCTCAGGAAGTTAATCTTTCCTAGAAATGCCTGGACCTCTTTTTTAGACCTAGGAAGTGATAGGGTTTGAATCACCTCCACTCTGCTAGGATCAATTCTTACTCCTTCCACCGATACTATATGGCCTAGTAGCTTGCCCTTCATCATAGCTGTTGGAGCCGCCCTTGTTTTTACCTTGCACAATTTTCAATTTTTGATACTTGAAATCTAAAGATTGATTTTCCTTTTCCTTCCGAGATCTTAAAGACTCTGAAATCTTGTTGCCTGGACAAAAATGTTTTCTACTTTCAAAACAGATCCATTTTCACAAGTATGTTCATTCTTTTCTTTCATTTCGGAGTCTCGTAGGTCAGATACTTTAAAACTTGAGTTCACACGTCCCGAGTCACGAAACGATGAAATCGTTTTCAATTTCCGCCCAAGACATTAACTAGGGTAAATCTTGTAACTCATGAGTGGACGTTGTCGGGAGTTCGCGTCTCGGCATTCGTCAAACCCAAGTTTCTGTTCTTACAACCCTGAGAGCCGAGAACACGATAATTCTTGTGATAACCCTGGTCAAGGATTAAAGGTCAAAAAACTAACCATGGTTAAATTTGGTGCTCGGCATTTCGCCACTCGTCACTTTCTCTCATAAAGTTAAGGCGTCTAGAATCCCGACTCACGAGGTTGCGACATGATTATGGAAAGATTAATTAGTAACCTAATCTGAGATTTTCTTCCCGTATTTTGAGCCTTAATTATCGCCACATCGTGGTATCGTGACTCGGCATACCATTCTCCCAAAAATCTGTCTTCGAACTTCCGAGTCACGATATGGCAAATAAATTAATTATGCAATTAATGACGCTCCAAATCATGATTACTATTAATTGAATCCAAGTCGGCCCTCGCAGTCTCGCGAGTTAAAGATTCAAATTGTTGAAAGGAAATCCACGATGCAGCGATAAGCGAGAAAATGGTTAACATTGCTAAGCTTGAAATTTTAAAATGAAACGAGATGCGTCCCGTCTCGCGCATCGAGGTTTGCGCATTTCCCAAAGCACCTACTGCTCTCTATACCCCGACTGCCTGTCAAGCCGCCAAACATTGATGACATTAATGAATAATTAGGGTAAATCCACGAATAAACAAGATCGGATTTATGCAATGAATTGTTTCTAAATTGCAATTTGACAGACTTAATTTGAATAGTATAGAGTTTTCAAATATATACGGGAGTTTCATTTTATTTTAAACATTTCTCATAAGCGCACAGAGCACGCCTTTCTACGAGTGAACTAATTTCTACATGTATACACAGGTCTATCACAGAATAACGAAAAAGCAAACTTCATCCATGGCTCCACGGAAAGCTATGAAGGTGAATGTCGTGATTGCAGTGCAGGGTTCCGACACTGTCTCTGATACTTCACCTCGGACTGGCGGCTCAGTACCTAGCTGGTCGTTCCTTTCAGATATCCTGCAATCTGAGTTGGTGAATTACTCAGATTCCGATGACAATGATAATGAAAAGGATGATTTGAACACTAAATATAAGATTATTGTTCAATATGGAATGCATAAGATAGCAACCAGACCGCGGTTGCTCCCCTATTATGATATGATCCGATGGGCTTTGGATCACATAGATTTTTCCACAAGAACTATCCTAAACGACCAACGGGTCACGGTCGGGACTTTTAGACCAGAACACATCCAAGGCATGTATAAACTTCCATCAACATCTGAATACACGTATGATGTTGATTTGCTGGAGAAGTTCAAACAGAAGGAGTGCACTGAGTTTGACAAAACCATGCCCGGTTTGATAAAAGATTGGGTTTCGTGCTCTGTGAAATTTAGAGTAAATGACCAGGGCATCTATTCAATTGCTTCGCTGGAGCCACAGTATATGTATGTGGCGATGATGATGTGCCGACTGTTTGGAAAGGAGGATATAGCACATTTCTACGTTGCCTAGGTACCTCTCATATTTCGGGTAGCAGAAGGTTTCTCATTTAATTGGGCAAAGATACTCTTGGACAATCTTTTCAACCGGGTCACCGAATACCGAGAGAAAAAAGAAAGTGGAAGACCATCCTCTTTTTTCATGTCTGCGTATATCATGGACGGGATATGCTCTGTGACTCCATTCCCTTTGATGAATTGGGCTTGGATTCCAGCCCAAGAAAATCCTGTACACGTGTATCACGACAAACTGTGGGAAGATAAAGCAAACAAATTTATTTATGAAGTTTTCAACTGGGTGATGGTGCCCCTGCACATCGCCATTTTTGGTCGTTTTCCACCTCGCATCTCAGATAGCATTGTTGCAAATCTGAGTGGCATCGCAGACTGGAATGTAGAAGTAGAGTTTTCCTACTTTAGAGTGTTTGGAGCTACTGTTCCCCCTCTTGCGCTACCACTGTTCATCCTCGATAAGCTGGCCTATCACGAGATTGCCCGACAAACAATGATCGACGGAGTAAGTAAAGAGCTCAAAGCATCATCGAAGAAGGTATGGTTGTTTTTCCCCGTTCGGCTAAATTCTTATTCTTTATTGGATTTTGGACATGCTAAAGCTGAGGCTGCAACCTTAGAAGACTTGAGTTTGGTCTCTATTGAGTATAAAAAGCATGATCCACATAAAATTGTAAGCACTCATTTGTCAAATTGTGGGTTGAAGAAGTTTGAACACGAGTGTTCACCCTCAGATGATATTTTTCGAGGGGCGAGGTCCTATGGGGAAGTGCTAGTTCGGATCAGATCTTTAGCACCCGAGGACATGGCCTCTATTCTAAAGTTTCAGGATCATAGAAAAATATGTCTCCCCGTTGTGCTGGGAGGTTTGGGTCTTTCCGAGGAAAAAGGGAAGGATGTTCAAGGTTCCGAAGAGAAAATTCCTAACCCCAAAAAACACCAGGAAGGGGGGTCTGGGAAGAATCCCGAAGCAGAGGAAGAGACCAAAGATCCATCCAAGGAACATAGTCCAGAGATGGAAGTTAAGAACACAGACCTGCCAGAAACCCAGAGTCTCGAAACCGAGACGAAGACCTCGGATCCTCCAAAGGAGCAGGACTCAGTCGTCACACCAGGAAAGGCAACAAAACAGATCGGGGAACCCATTACTTCTGTCACCCCCTTGCAGTCAACACAAGGGAATATAGAAGAAGGATGGGTTTTCGGTGAGGATATAATGCCTATCAGAGCGGAAGAGCTTCCCCCAAACGAGTTCTTCTTTGACAAAAAGAGGAAAGAAGTTGTGAAAAGGGAGTTCTACTAGGATGAAGGATCAACAGCTAAAAAATTGAAAGTGATGACAGATGGAAAGAATAAAAAGAGTGAGGAATTCACAATAGAGATCGCAGGGACGCTGGGAGCGTATGCGTCGGCAAATCAATTCTCGCTCGGAATGTTGAAAAATCAGCTCAAAAGAAAGAATCGCTTGATCAAGACACTCGAAGCCCCAGTAGCTTCGGCCGCAGAAAGTGCTAAGAGTTAGGCGAGTGGAGAAATAGAACTAGCCTGATTGGTTGATCAAAAGGAAATTGAAGTCCTCAAAACCAAGTTGGAACAAGCGAATTCAGTGATCTGAGATGGTCGGATACAGGCAAGTCAGTAGAGGAGTATGATCACAGGGTTAGAGGCTCAGTTAGAGGTTGCTGAGAGAAAAATGATCGATGTCGAGGGGTTTAAATTCCAGGCGATTGATATCAGGGGAAGTATCTCTTCTGTGCAACAATGTCTATTAGACGAAGTGGGGGTGATCCGAGAAGAATGCATGTTAATGCATCGTATTTCAAAAAATATGACTGTCAAAGAAAGGAACGTAGAGGCTGCTCGGGTCGCCTTTCAAGAGGTAGTAACAGCTACTAACAACAGATTTTCAGTAGGCCCTCCTGGACTCACCATCCCTGAACAAACTAGAGGTAATATTTTGTTAAAGGATTGGGAACATAATATTACCTTAAGCAAGGAACAGGTCCAAAAAGTAACAAATTCATTAGAAGAAGCCTTCAATGATATAGATGGCGAGCTGTTAGGGATGGAAAGTGGAGGTGACTTAGAAATGTTAAGGCAAATGAATGTATATCAGATCTCCCTCGATCTAAAGGAGAAGAATGAAAGAGATTCAGTAGATATCTCTAAGATGGACAGGGTAGACATGGCTCAAGTTGATAAACATTTGATTCAACCGAGCACACAAATCAACGCTCTTGACATCATTGACGCACAAATAGGTGGTAAACTTACACAGTTGTCCTGAGAGTGCTATTTTGCCGAGGCCATCTGTCAAGCGGAGCCTTCACAGCTTGTCTCCCATTTCGTGGACAAATGTATCATATGCACCGAATCCACACAAAGACAAGCACTTGGCACCTTTTGAAAATAGAGTAGAAGAGATGGAGTGACATCGCTCCTCCCAGCTTGTATCCTAGTTTGTGGACAAATGTATCATACGCGCCGAATCACGCAGAAGGCAAACACCTGGCACTTTTTGAAAATAGAGTAGGAGAGGAGGACTGATTTCGCTCCTCTCGTTTTGTAACTGAATTAATGAAACCATTTTTTTTTCTAAGGGGGGAAATTTTATATAAAGAGACACAAAGAGAAGAAGAAGAGGCTGGACCTTTTGGTATCGATTGTAACAGAGTTTTAAATTGGAAGAAGTTAATATACAAGCAATTTGAAGATTCTCAATTCCGTCCAGACTGTATTATCAAGTTTGCTTCTTTGTGTTTTATGTTTTATTTTCATTTCGCTCATTCATAACTGATGTGCTTTGTTATAATTTAGTATGACCACTACTATAACAAAGGAATTCTGGTTTTCTGTCTTTGTCTATTGTTTTTCCTCTGCACCGGCTATCAGCGGGTGTAAGACCAATTCGCATTTTCAGAATTCTACGTTTACTCTCGGCTACGTCGGTTATTTTCTCACCAATTTCTTCTTCTGCTTATATGTGACTTTTCCTTTGACAGGAACCTCATGTTATACGCAGCTAAATGTTTTTCTTTTGCATCACACTTTTATATTAAATTATAATGCAGTTATGGGAAAGGGCCTTCTTTTGCAATCTTTATTTCATTCAGAAAACGTAAAAATCTCTCTTTATTTCGACCAAATTGAAACAGCACTGAAATCTCTCTTTAAATTATTTCCTATGGTTACTGTTCCTCAATGACTGTACCTGTAGCTACACAACCTAATATTGAACCCAGGTTATCTAATCAAACACATATTTCTTTAAATCTTTTCGATACAATCCTCAAAACTGCTAACACCCAGGAAGAACTCGAGCGTTCATGGGCAGCCATTGAGCGTGATATAACTGCTCAAGAGCAGTTGGAAGCTAGATGACGAGAACGTAGAAATCTGCCCTAGTTTCTCATATCGAAGGTGACTTTATACTCATATTCATATTTCACATACTTTCGAATGCCTTGACAATGTAGTTTAAGCCTTAGTACAGACTCAGGAACAACATCTTTCTGGCGCCGTTGCCAGGGACACAAAGTTACGAAATCTTTTTCCCTGGGAAAACAACAAACCATTCCATTGATAGTGTTACTCTTTGATAGTGAACATAGAGTACACACAGTTTTA
>JASDQU010099110.1:0-14170 GCA_032191745.1 Picea mariana
GACAAAAAGGAGGAAAAGTTATGATTTTACCCCTAAGTGCCTATGTGTTTTGACTAATCCCTTTATATGGAGAGGGAATGTAAGTGTAGTGCAGATTACAACATGCATGGAGTCAACTTTAAGAAGGCTATGGGCCCTCCACAAATCATAAAAAGCTTACAATGTGTATTTTTCTGCACATGTGCGTGGGTCTCAGACTAGGCAGAGGCGCTTTGAGCGCCAATGTGGGAACTAGAAGAGGTTGATGGGCACAGGTGTGCAGAAGGTGCTGAGTAATACAGTGATTTCGGCGCACGTGCGCATGATGCGTGACTATGGGCCGATAAACCCACGCACAGTTGTCACACAGTCGTGAAGAAAATTTTGGATGAAATTCCTTCAACACAGCTTTGAATTTATCTTCCTGTAGGTCGGCTTGGGCCGGTTATGATACCTGCAGGTTAAATAAACAAAAAGAAGAGCTAAAATAACCCAAATGGGGTAGGAAATTGATACCTTTCCCCAATGGAGTTGTCAATCTGTTGCGCCTCTTTTGTCACCTAAATGAGAAAAACAGAGGTACTTACAAGCTTAGTTGGGTTAGCTAAGAAATACAATAGTAAAGGAAAGGATTAGAAGAATAAAGCATAAAAGACTAAGCTAAGAATTAAACTAGGAATGATAAAAACAATTAAACTATAGTGCATAAGAACATAAGAACAAGAAGCAAACAAGACTCATGTCACCAATGGAAAGGATTGTATTAGTGAAAAGAAAACACCAAGGAGAAAGGAAGACTTTGGGTCCCTTCTTCCTCCAAGGGAGGGCTCTTGAACCCCCAAGATTGAGCTCTTCTTACAAATTAAAAACTTGAAAGAAATGGTGAAAGAATCCCAAGCTAATTCACTCAAAGGGTGATGTGAATAGCTCAAATGGAATGGTGCTAGTATTCTCTTGATGAGAAAAGAGAATTCACCAAGAGAATAGCAGCAGCATAACCTTACAAATGAATTCCTTGAATATGTAGTGCACCCATGGCTATGTAGTGCACCCATGGCCTCTTTTTATAGCACAACTTTGAGGTATTATGCAACCAGCTTTTAGTGTGAACAAGGGGTTGTTTAGGGCACCTTTAGGTCTTTGACCAGCCACCAGCCAGATTCAGCCGAGATTTGGATGTCAAATCGACTTGGAATCTGAACCATAAGTGGGTGGGAGGCCGACCAACATCATAAATGCGTCGTTCTCAGGAGTGAGAAACTTTTAGCATCCACAGTCGCACATCGTGTGCATGTGCGCTTTTCCTGCATTTCTTGATGGGGCATGTGTGAGCGCTCCTTGTATAGTCATAACACATCCTGATTTTATGACTGGTTGTATAGTTTTGGAGTTTTGGAAATTATTTTTGGTCATTTTTTATCCACAGGTGAACTAATAGTTGTTTGAAGATGTTGGATTCCTGTAACCATTTGCGGACGAAATTTTAGTGATAACAGTCGGGTACCAGCCAGAGATTCGATTGGTGAAATTTTTATCCTCTCTCCACCATGAAGCCATCACCTTGCTAGTGTTTTGTTTCTCATAGAAGTTTATAACAAAATCAGTGTTCAGTCACTCCTCTGGCACTCTGAGCTTGTAGTAATTCTGGACCTCTACTAGAAGGAAAAACCCGACATACTCGTCGTTTTTGTCATTAATCAGACATATTTGAGTGTTTGTGTGGTCAATAAGCCATCTCAGGAGTTCAATGCAGGGGAAAACTGGATTTCTTCTTGCTACCATGTTCAGGTATGCCTTTCGAACATTCGGGAGGACTTCTTCGTCAAGCTTCCTTGTATCGAGGTCGCTATGCAGGGTATATTCGAGGAATTCCTCCCACTTGATTTTCTTGAAAAGTTCTTCCTAGCGCGGGAATACTGTCTTGGTCCCGATGTTTTCCTTTGTGTCTCCAAAGGTCGGAGGCTAAGAAAAAACCTCCTTGGTGGATGTCTTGATGACGGGCACCAATTTTGGAGAAAAATCCAGTTGTTTTGCGATCGCTGGGGAAGAGCCTTCTCCTACCTCTGGTTCCGTTAGCTTTGGCGCTCTCGGAGATTTCCTGGTGGTAGGTTTCTTCAGAGGCATTGTCCCTGTAACTGAAAATGATTCTTTAGGCATGTGTACAGGATAAAATTGGATGAAAGCGTATGAAATGAAATATAAAACACCCATAGACCGGTACATACCTGTAGCGCTTGCTAACTGTTGTTTAATACTCATTGGACCTTGGAATCTTTCCCCGGATTTCTCGTCTCGCTTCTCTGGATGTTCCAAACTTCTTTGCACACAAAACAATCTCGTTTAAAAAAGACTCAAGAGGATTTAATGAGGGGGATCCTACCAGTCGTATCAATCAATTAATTTGAGTGATGAGTGAGATTCAAAACAACCTACCACCGAATCTCTCCAAATAAATTCTACGTGTATTGATGGCGGGGGCACGGAGGGTGATGCGTGGTATTGATAGGTTCAAATGGTCCTTTTGATTCGTGCACAGATTAGCAACTAATGTGGGATTTTTGGAATTAATTAGTTCTTTAAATGTTTTGGATCCATCATATCTTAGAGATAAAACGTCCCATTGCGTCGCTTTCTTAGTGGGAAGATCAAGAATCGATGATATCCTTGTATATGTTCCCATTGGTATCCTCCTGAGAAACCTTCGACGCCGATTGATTTCGTCGTACGGTGATGACGTGGAAAAATTGGTTCAGGATGTGACGTGGGTCTTGAGAGATAGTAATAACTTAGGGGAGAACTGGATTGTACATCTAATCACTCGGGAAACAATAGATGGCAGATGAGGATAGGCAGTTTGATCATGCATTTCAGTCGGAGTCAGCCTTTTTTGATAGAAGGTGGGTGTTTAAAATAAACCTGGGATTGTCGAGATCGAAAGGTATTAAGGGTCGGAGATCGGGAAATGAATTATCACGTCCTCTATGGGATATCCTTCTAAAACTCGTCGATACTGAAAGTTATCGGGGATCAACCTTTAGAGATATTTCCATCACGTAGTTCCCTTATGGGTTATCATCCTCGAAATTTCCCCGATACTGACAATGTTTTAGAAGTTGGAAATTGGCGATATCATTTCATTTTCGTTCAACTCTTACTCTTTTCACCTTTTACCGATGTTCAATTTCTTAAGCACGTCGGGGAGAAGTCTTCACTGTCGATTCTTTAATTAAGTGTTAGTCTTTTAAGTTATGTGTTTTCGCATGCTCAAGCAAAATTTGAGAGACTTAAATGAGAAAAAAAAGTGATAAGCAAAGGTTCCATATTGAAGTAGAATCAGACAGTGCAAAAGATCAAGTGGTACCCCAAAAGTAAAATTTAACATAGGCTTTTTAGGGTGTGTTGAGTGTTCAATAAATGGTAGCTTACTGAGCGAAAGTAGAATCTTTGTTCCTCCTTCATGTTCAGCTAATACGAAAGTTGATGGAGAATATTATTGGTTGTAAATAAGAGCTTCGTTTACCCTTGCATTTGAAATTCTCCGGTTGATGCTTTCGGGTTTGCCTATGGGGTTTTTAACCTTTATTCCTCCTTTGTTTCCTGTAACCTTGAATCATGCCCTTTTTGACAAAAATCTAGTAAAGTATTCACTGGCATGAAGCCTTTAGTTACCTTTAATCACTTGCTATGGTGTTTCTCCACTACCAGTGAGTGTCCATCTCCCCAACAGAGTCACCCCGACATCACAGAACTTGCTTCGCTGTCAGTGAGCGTACATAGCCCCGGCGGAGATATCTGCATACCCTCTCTCACTGTTCACTCATTTGGTATAGCTAACTTTGATTTCGGCAGAATGCCCTAAGCGAGTGGGAGAGGATGACGTTTGTTTAATTTGCAAAGTGAGATGGTTTAAGGTGAATCCTTTGCTAGCTTTATTTTCGGGGTTCATGCAGTCCTGTTCATATTTCCAACTTTCTCGTAAGGTTTCACCAGACCACCGGGTATACCTTTCTGCATTTCTCTAGAGTTGTTCATCTGCGAAGGCCAGATAGAAGACTCTTCAAAGAAACCGTAGGTTCCTCGACGCTTCCTTGTGTTGTATGTGAGCAATGAGTTAGGAACAGAGTTCTCTGTGTCGCATGATTTGAGGTCAACCATTGTCTTGCTAAAAACAACCTTCAAAAGTACGGAAATCAAACAACAAAAGAAAATAAAAAATAAAAGTAATTCATAGTCAACCTAGCTGAAATAACTCATGAAATACGCATACAAAACATAAAACTCAAAAATGATTTTTTTTTTATTTTTTTTAATGGAAATATTGTTTTAGGGATTTGTCGTTTACTAGGAGGGCGTCAGTTTCCCCCCTCATATTATGTAACTAATAAGTACCTGCCCCAATATTATCATCCCCCTGGAAAGGCCCAAGCCATAGATTCTGAAACTTAGAGTGCTTGCCTTTAGGCTCATTTTCTTTGTCCCATTTTAGGACCAAGTCCCCTACTTTAAAATCTTTCTCTTTAGCATCATGCTTGTCAAACCATATTTTAACGATCTACTGGTGGGCCATGAACTTTGATTTATCCTTTTCCCTTTCTTCCTCTAGCATGAGCAGAGTGTCAATTATTTTTTGTATGACTGATGAAGGTTGTCCTTCGGAATCTTAGGCTAGTTGAAGAGATGGGAGATAAAGCCCGTTCAGGAGAATGGCTTCCTGCCCGTGCACCAGAAAGTATGGGTAATTTTCTATGGCTTCCTTGGAGTAAATTATGCCAATTCCTTTGGTTGTCTACAACCGTCTTCTTTAATATTCTCACTAGGATCTTATTGGTTGATTATGCCACCCTCTTTCCATGTGGATAATAATTCGCAGAGTACCTAATTATGATTCCTTTGTCCAGAGCGAACTATGTCAATAGTGTGGAAGAAAAATAAGATGCATTATCAAAAACCAGGACAGAGGGGACCCCAAACCTTGTGATCAGCTGTTGTTCTATGAATTGGATTACCACCTTCTCGTTTACATGGGTCAGAGGGATGGCCTCTGGCCATTTCGTGAAATAATTGGTGGCGGTAATTATATACTTATGTTGTTTTGAAGAACTGGGTGTGATTTATCCTATGATATCTAACCCCCGTTGCTCAAAGGGCCTAGAGACAATCACTGGTTGGAGTGGGGTTGTCGCTCTCTTCTCCCTCCCAGTGCTTATTTGACAGGTTTTTCATTTCTTAGTGTAACTGTGAGCATATTTGAACAAGATGGGCCAATAATAACGAGCTCTCAGTATCTTATGAGTGGTGGTGTTTCCTGCGAAATGTCCATCGGCAGGGCCATCATGGAGCTCCTTCATAACTTTGTCTGCATCTTCACATTCGAGACATCTCAATAGTACCCCATCATAATTAACCCAAAAGAGTACCGAATTTATGAGGCAGTATTGTGCAGATTTAAACCTAAGAGCTCTCCTTTCCCTAGGGTTGATACTTTCTGGGTAAGTCCCATGGTGCAAGAGATAAGTCAAATTCTCATACCAAGATCCTGGCCCTGGGGAAATGTATGAAATTTCACCACACCATAATGTCATTTCATTCTCCCATCCAGAGTCTTCATTTACTTGGTCTTGGGCTTCAGCCGCGAGTTTGCATAACCCTTGTCCTTTAACTAGTTTGGAAGGTTTTATATCTAGATAAAACTCTTGAACTCCTTCCATCCAGTTTCCTCTTCTTTCCCCCATATCCTGTTGAGTGAAGAAGGAGCGGACCACAGGATGAGGTACGATTAATTTGGTATGTTTCTTGAGGATATAAGGCCTGAAGTGTTTTACTTCTTTATAAACTGCATAAGCATGTTTATCTAGGGCGGGTAATTTAGTTCGACTCCTTGGAGGTTAGTGCTCATGAATGACACCAGTGCCTCATTGTTGTCATCATCCTTCTGAGTCAATACCGCAGCTAATGATTGGTCGAGGGAAAAATTATACAGGATGAAATCTCTATTGAAATCGAGACTTCGTAACACGGGGGCTTTAGATATAGAAATTTTGATGTTGTTGAAAGAATCCTTCCATTCATCGACCTATTTAAATTTGACATCTTTATGAATCATCTTTTGCAAGGGTTTGATAGTTTCTGCGAAATCGGGAGTGAATTTCCTCACGAAATTGATTTTTCTGAAAAAAGACTGCATAACTTTCTTGTTGTGGGAAACGGGATTTGAGCTATGGCCTTAATCCTTTCTGGGTCTATGCGAATGCCTGCTTGAGATATAATGTGGCCTAGAAGCTTACCTTTCTCGACATCGAAAATAGTTTTCTTAGGATTTAAGGATATACTGTATCTCCTACACCTTTCGAAAATCTGATTTAAGTGTTGGATGTGCTCTTATATGTTCTTTGAATACATAGTTACATCATTCAGATACACTACCACACACTTGATGATTAGTCCTCGAAATGCTACATCCATAGCCCTTTGGAAGGTCACCCCTGCATTGACTAACCCCAAAGGCATGTGTTTATAAGCAAAGGTTCCCCACTTGGTTCGGAAGGTAGTTTTCAAACGATATTCCTATGAAACCAGGACTTGGTTGTAACCTAAGAAACCATCCAGTAGAGAGAAGATATCCGAACCAGAGACAGTCTGCAGGAGTTGCTCCATTGGTGGGACTGGGTAATTGTCCTTTTCTAAAGCTCTGTTGAGGTTCCTAAAATCTACGCATAAGCGGATTTCTCCAAAAAAAATTCTCACAAGAACCAAATTTGCTACCCACGCGGAATATCTAACCTAGAAGATGATTTTGGCATCCAAAATTTTCTTCAATTCCTGATACATGAGAGGTTCCAGGGATGGCTAAAACTTTTAGAGCTTCTATTGGAAGGGTTTCACTTCAGATCTTAACGAGATAGTGTGTTGAATGATGCAGGTATCATAAGTTTTCATATCTCGATAGGACCATGCAAAGAAATCTTGGTGTTGTCTGAACAGTTTGAGGTAAGAATTTCTTTCCTCTTTAGATATAGTCTTGCCAAGATTCACATTCTTTGGGTTTTTTGGGGTTCCGAGATTTATAGTTTCATGCAGGGGACAGGAGCTACCAGTCTTTACATTTTTAGGCCCCTTAAATTGTTCCTTCATGTCAAAAAGGTTTTCCAAATTAGCTATCCCTTTCAAGATCGTGTGAGACTTCGATTTATCAATAGGTTGACCTATCCAAGGATCAGTTCCTATTGATTTTTCTTGGAATACTTCATCATCAATAGCTAAGTCTTTGAAATTATCTTGGTTAGTCAAAAATTTGATGATCTTTTCATCCCCTTTGAAGAATTTCTAATTTGAAATATTTTTGGGCACCGATGGTTTATAGAGTAGTTCTACAGTGAATCGGGAGGCTTCATAATCTTCTAGAGCTGACAGCTTTGAAGCAGTTGTGTCCAGGGAATCAACAAGATTGTTCTTTGCTCTGGGGATCATTGTAATATTGAAAGCTTCAAAATTCTCTATTAACCTATGCACTTCTTGTTGATAATTATTTAGGTGCGGGGAATTGCAATGTATAGTATTCCTTACTTGTCTAACAATAATCTCTGAGTCTCCGAAAACCATCAATTATTTGATGTTTAAGTCTATGGATTTCTTTAACCCTTTTACTAGAGCTTCATACTCGGTGACATTATTTGTGCATTCGAATTCTAGTCTATAGGATAGGAAATGACGTTTGCCTTTTGGATCAATGAGGATGCACCCCGCCTCTGATCCTTCCTATGATTTATATCCATCAAAATATATGGTCCAGATCTCTGAGCGAAAGTTAATCGCCCCTTCCTTCTTATTACTTTCTTTCCCTCCTATCCTTTATCCGGCGATTTCCAACACAGGTTCTTGACAGAAGACGGTTTCCTCTGTCGGTATTGGCGATTTCTCTTGAAAAAAAAAATTGGAGTTATGAGTGAGAGGGACATCGGATGGAAGAGGGGAGAAGTTCCCAAAATAGGAATCGTAGGAATAATTGCCTAGCATGGGGAAATCTGTGGATGAGGGTTTGTTCAGGGTTTCTAGATCAATGACTGTATGTTTCAGGTATCTCTCCCTATCGATTTTGATCATATTCTTGTGTCCCTTCAGTGGTAGCCAAATGTGTGCCCAGTCTGTACTAAAGTACATGTTTAACTTCTTAGACCAATATCGACTTAGTAATAACCCATAGGCCTCTGGGATGTCTACTACAATGATGTCAATCACTTGCACAAACTTAGGATTTGTCGATATCCTGATCATTACATCTTTGAGTTCCCCTATGAATTTGACCTAGATTATGTCTAGTTGTATTACATGTTTATCACTCTTGAGAGGGACGACATTTAATTTTTCGCAAATAGACAAGGGAATCACGTTGGAATATGCTCTTGAATCTACCAAACAATTGTGGAGGTTCCTGTTGAAGACTTCAAACGTTAAGAGGAATGGTGGGACAAAAGGTTTTCCCTTCTTATATTCTGAGAAATTATTCACGGTTGGTTTATTTACTAGATCTGTGGAAGTTAGATTTCTTTGTTGTTCATTGCTTGTCATGGGGTTTTCTACTGATTTCAAAGATTGTAACAGGAAATATTTTTGCTGATGGATTCTACATATGTCCATGACCGATATATTAGCCTTCAACTTCTTCAGATATTTAACTACGTTGTACTCCAGTTTGGGCGATTCTTAGGTATGGATGTTAATAGGGTTCTTACGGGGAGAAAAAGGTGCTTTCGGGTGATCAATATTTGACCTTTCTCCTGACGTTTGAGTGGTAGTAGGGTCCTTTGAGACAGGATGAACTTTACTTATAGTTTGCACAACCAAGACCTTTGCGGGTGGTTCTTGAACCTGAAATAGGTCGTCAGAAGGCATAATTAGGTCAGGATCCCATATTAGCATGGTTGTATCTTCTGGTGGGTCAATCTCTTCTTGGTCAACAACATTCATAACCCAACTACTTGGTTGTTCGGTTAGGGAAACCTCATCTAAAAACTGGTTGGTCATCAAATTCATGGCATGCACCCATTGCGGGCAGTCTCTTTCTGAGTGGTTTTCCTAGTGATAAGTACAGAAAGAATCAAATGCGACATTCCCTACATCGATATTCAAGTTAGCTGGGGGAGGTTCAATTTCTTTGAACGGTGGGTTTATAAAGAAAGGCTTATAGGGCCTTTGGACTTGGTTTCCTTCCTCTGCATTTCTCTTCATGTCTATGATCTCATTTGATAATGTCTTAACCATGCGTTGTAGATCTTCTATGTCTCCATTACCCTTGTTGGAAGTTTGTTCTACTTGTTTCCCTGACAGTCTAGTCAGAAGGAGTCCTCTTCTGGGACGAGGTTGAACTTCTTTCTTAACTAAAGAGACTGGGCCTTCTTTACACCCTTTCATCTGGAATTCTATCATTTTAGATTCTTCAAAATTCTCAGCTAAGGTTCGTTTGGCATCCCTCTTCATGAACATGGAAATAGAAGCTGGGAGCGCATTAGCATATAATTCAATTTGCAACTCTTGAGTTGGTTTGGCTTCGGGCTGGAATTTGTTTAAGATGGTTGTGAATATTTGATTGAAATCTTTAACCTTCTCTTTTGAACTCATGGTGGTTGCGAACAGTTCAGCCATCAGAGCTCTTGTAGTGGTTTCTTTGGCAAATTTATCTAAAAAATCTTTTTGAAACTTTGTCTAACTGGTTATGGATCCCACAGGTAGGTTAAAATACCATGTGGAGGATGAGTTCTCAAAAGTATAGGGGAACAACCTGCAAACGATGTCTTCATGCTGGACGTTCATAATTCTGATGGCTAGTATAATTTTCTTGATATAATCTTCTGGAAATCCTGAGGTTTCTGGGTTGAACTTAGGAAGTAACTTCTCTGAATGTCAGGGAAGGTTATGGACTGGTCCTGGGAGGGCCAAAGCATCTCTGGCCAACCAAGGTTGATTATTCAGTGGTGGGTTTCCCCTTTATTCATTATGGTCGTTGTTTCCTTCCATATCTTCAGATTTTGAGTTAAACTCCTCCTCTTATGAAAAATCGTCTGGTTCAGAGACATCGCCAGTTGGCGTTTCAAGTATTAGATCAAGAGGATCTTGGATTTCGGTGATTGAAAAATCTATTAAGTATTCTACTGTGTGCACAAAAACCTCGTCGAGAGTATTAACCATTGGTTTGCTTTGTTGTTTTCTTCAAGGAAGTATCGGAGCTAAGGAAAACACACCAATCTGTCGGGCGTATGCTCTTATGATCCTTCTGAATTAATTTAATTCCTCGTGAGGAAGAGTGTAAGGTATGTCAAGGTGCAAAGGGTCTTCCTCAGGCTGGGGTGAGTTACTCGTTTCAGGAGTACTCAACATGTGTGGGTTGTCTTGGGAATGACTAGCCATGCATGTGGGTTGTTTTGAATCTATAGGTTGTTTGAAATACTATGTGAAATATGTATTCAATCATTCATTCTTCAGGCCCTCCTTCTAGCGCCAATTCTATTGATGGGTCTTAAATCCATTTAGTTCAACAATAGGAACCAAACCCGCCATCGAGGCCCAATTAGACTATGCAGTGTTTAATAGTGGAATGGTTCTCCAGATCTTGCGATCCGACCAATTAATCGATCGGCTTTATGTTTTCTTATGAAAGTGTCTCCTTTAGTTTGGAATTTCTCTTTTTGTATTTTCTCTTAGGTGGGACCGATATAAGATGTACGCTAGTATAAACCAACTTGGCAACAAAACAAGATTAAGTTTAACTATTGGAGAAGAGGCTGAGATTGGGATAACCTGCTACTCAAGCATGTAGACGACAATTTTATACCACAAGCCTAGTACTAATACGTCAACCATGTGAGCATCCAATTACTGTCTGAGATACTAATTATCAAAAATAAACACATATGCGATAAGATAATGGAAAGAAAAATAATTCACCTACACTAATCATCCATCACATGATAACACAATGATTCATCTTCATCATTAAAGTAAAGAACAACAAAACATTGCACCAGATAACTTGACAATAGATTAAATAACTCTTACGCATTATAGCATCATTCATGAAATGAGATAGGAAATAGTTCTTCTCCACGTCCAATCACATATGCATTTGATGAAAATAACTTTGTCTTGGGTCTAGAAGGACTTCTCTATTAACGGTAGCTTGAAAATAATTCTTGACAACCAAAAAGAAAGAGTTTCTTGTAATAACCATCGACCTCTAACTAATTGGTCGATGTTCTTATTTATAACATAAAAATCAATTGAAAATAATGTCTAAGTGTAGATAAGTAAACAACGTTCTCCACGTGGCGTTCTCTTCTAACAGTTTTCCAAATAGTCAACTCAAGATATCACTCGAAAGGGTGACTTTTCTCATATTCTGACCAACTGATGAACAACTCTTCCCAGGCATGGGCACATGGAAATCTATGTTGTTCCATCGGATCCGTGTAAATTCCTCTGATCTCCACCGCATGCGCCCGATACTTGACCAGATTGGTGTTTAACCGTTGTAGCACAGTCTGATCTCTGATCAGATGTTCGATAAATAGTTGCACTTGTCCTGTCATTGTGTCGGTCACCTTCACTACTTCTTTGGCCCATAATGAATCTTGCTTGGTGTGTGATTCGACTATGTCGCGCAAGTCGACGAATTCGTCGGGTGTGCCAAACTCGGGGAGTCCAATATCCTTCATCGCTTTGTTGATTTTACCCCAACATTTCTCTCATTTGGCCCACTGCTCTTGAATTTCTCGATGTGGGTTTGAGACATTTTAGCCCAATACTCGGCTCATCGCTTCATGCGATCAAGACTACTTTTTCTCAACATTTGGATGTCATGTTCCTTTTTGTTTATCAACTCTTCCTCTGCAGTGGTGAGGATGGAGTGGTCCAATGTAATCCTCTTTTTCTTGGTGGTCCGTTGGACAATATATTTTCTCTTTCGATCATAAGTGATCACATACATATCGGCTACTTTATCCACAGGTTCAAGAATCTATTGATCACCCCATGTGAGTGTGTCTCCCGGACTTTCGGTGGTGTATATTTGTTCAAGATTGGGTTCTTGGACCTCCTCGTTGCGCTCCAAAGGCCCAGTCTCTTCTTATCGCTTGTCGGGGATCAGAGTATCGAGGGAAATAGAGGCATCGAGAGTAGACTCAATACTTACTTGTTCATTGACCGTTGAAACGTCAATTTCCTTTTGCAGGGATCCTTCCTTTGGCTCGTTTGGTTCTGACTTGTCCTCTGGATTGTCTGCTCGGGTCTCCAATGCATCGGGCTTTTCCGTGTTGAGATCACTCTCGGCTTATTTTTCTTTTTGTGGGACCTCTTGGGTTTGGACCCCAAGAGGAGAAGAAGTCTTATTAGGTCCCTTTTCTTCTTGGAAACGCACAGGGGTCCCGAAAGATACCTTGGGGCTCTCATCATCATCATATATATTAATTAGCTTGCGGAGGGGGTCTGATGCACTTGTTCCTACGGATACCCCAGTTTCCTCCGGATGCATTGCAATGCCTGTCAGTGATCCGATCGGTGGCATTATGGATTTAGGGTCACCTGACCCATTGATGTTATCAAGGTTTATGAAATCAGGGTCACTTGGCCCAGCCAGGCTTTCTTCTGGGCTATCGGTCGGAAGCCTTGGCATCTTGACAAGGTCCACGTTTTCCCACATCTGATTCATCATATGTTGGGCCTATTGATACATGAGTGACCCTCTCTTCCGTGCATCCTAAGCCTAGGTAAAATTCCTATCCTATACCGAGGATACCTGGGAAATCTCTGTTGTTTCGGTGGCTTCCTGGGGAGCTTCCACCGCTTCGACTGATTCAGATGCTATCCTTTCTCCTCTAGCCCTGAGGACCTCTTGAGGCAAATGTTCTAGGACTGTTGCTTTCTCATCCAAACTCATGGCCTTGAACCGGGTTTCCTTGGGGTCATCCATCCTCACCATCACCTCATCCCAGTCTTGAGCATTTTCGGTGAAGATCTCATCTTCAAACTTGTCATGGAAGTATGGCCAGTAGGAATATACTTGTGATGCGTGATTCAAGACTTAACCTTTTGGGTCGTTCTTGTGAAAGTGGCCAGTCTGGAATCGAAACTCCAATTGATTCAACCCTTCTTGTTTGGGTTGAGCAGTGTCTTTTACCATGTAGAAACCTATATGGAATCCATAAGGTATGAACTCTCGCTTCTTATCTTTTACCAGAGTAGCATTATAACCTTGCAGGATGGTATGGTAACAAATTTCTCTGATTACTAATCAATCAGGGACATACATAGGTAATATATGTGGTGCTCCGGTGTCTCCAAAAACCTTGATGTAGGTATCGCGTTCATCCAGGTACCAGTGGCCAACTTTTGATATAATATTTTTGGCCGCATCCGACAGTCTTGGGCACTCTTTATTGAACAGTAAAGAATGAACATGTGTGACAAATTGATCACAAATGAGAGAGTAGGATTTCTTGTACCTGTTCTCCCACAAGATGCTGAAATAAACATGGACCAAGAGTTCTGAGGTGTGCTAGCTTATGTTCATTCTGACAAAGGAATTTCTGGCACAAATGACGTCCAATAGATAATATTCCATGTAGAAAGATGGATTCTCTCCTTCCTTTGGTGTCTGAGCTTGTCGTATGCAGGTGCTCAGTTGTTTGGAAATGATGGCACCCCAGTTAAAACCTATTCTAGAAATGGCTACAGTATAAGCTAAAGGCATCCAAGCCTCTGAAAACCTAGAGCAGTATTTCTCCCCATGCAATTGACAAAGGAGGTCCATTAGATAGATGTAAGACTCCCTTAGGTTGGCCATTGGGTACCAGTCGGAGGTCCAATTGCTGAATTTTTTATCCTCTCTCCACCACGAAGCCATCACCTTGCTGGTGTCGTGTTTCTCATAGAATTTTATAACAAAATCGATGTTCAGCCGCACCTCCGTCTCTCTGAGCTTGTAGTAATTATGGACCTCTACTATAAGGAAAACCTCGACATACTCGTCATTGTCGTCATTAATCAGACATCTTTGAGTGTCTGTGTGATCAATAAGCCATTTGAAGAGCTCAATGCAGGGGAAAACTGGAGTTATGTTTGATATCATGTGTAGGTATTCCTTTTAGACATTCGGGAGGACTTCGTCGTCGATCTTCCTTGTATCAGGGTCATTGTGCAGGGT
>JASDQU010099113.1:0-18326 GCA_032191745.1 Picea mariana
TACATAGGGTTTATCAAGTATAGTTAATTAAATAATTAACTGTCCTAGTGTGTATTAGTTAAATAAAGATTATTTATTAATAATATTAATTAATTAATTAATTATTTATCAATTTTTTAATATATGTTGATTAATTAACACATTTAAGGTTTGGGTAAAGAATTCAAGGCTTAATAACTTTAATTTATTTATTATAAGACTTTACGTATGATAGGGGATAGGGTATTGAATGGAGAAATAAGGTAGTAAATGGAGGGATAAGGTAGTAAATGGGGGGATAAAGTGGGTGGCCTTAAATGAAGGAGGAGACAGTGAATGGGGAGGATATGACTAGGCAGAGGCCTTCGGGAGTGAGGAGGAAATTTTGGGGAGAGGAGCATTATTGCAGAAGCAGGACTGTATTTTCTGTTGGATATTTTTCTGGTTTTGGAGTTTGGGTGGATTGTTACAAGGGTGCACCAGGTTGTTTGGAGTTTTGGGATCGGGGGCCAGGGATCCTCACAGAATCTTGGAGCTAGGGAATTGGATAGGCTCTGTTCCTAGCTAGCAGGGAGGAAGATTCGATTTTGGGCAGAATTTTGGGCAAAGCAACAGAGAGGACAACCAGAGATCGGGGATTTAGCATCAGACAAAGGTATGCTTATTTATGTATTTTCATGAATATGTGGTGTTATGTGATGGTTATGTAATTTATTAGCATGTTGTTCATAAATTTAAATTTATGTTGCTGATATGTTGAATAATGAAATTACTTATTGCTTATATGTCGAAATAATCTTAATTGTTTAAATTTACAAATTTTATTAGGCTTTGTTAAATTAGGTTCTTACAGTTATGGTAGATGAATTATTTTGCTTACCATGATCTTGATTACATATGTGTTTTCTTCTGTTAATTAGTTTTCTCAGACAGTAGTTGGATTCTCATTTGGTTAATGTATTGTACTAAGCCCTGTGGCATAGAATCACTGTCTGCATGTTTGAGTAGTGATTTATCCCAAGCTCGACCTCTTCCCACTAGTTAAAACCTATGTCCTATTATTTTTCAAGTTGGTTTATACTAGCTTGCATCTCTCATACCAGCCCCACCCAAGATAAATACGGGAAAATAATTGTCCTAGCTAAAGGAAGAGCCTTCACTAGAAAACACAAATCCCATCGATAGTCTGGCCAGATCGCAAGATCTGGAGAACCATTCCACTCCAAATGCTGTAGAGTCTAATTTGGCCTCGGTGGTAGGTTTGGTTCCTGTTGTTGAGTCAGGGGATTTAGGTCCCATCAACAGAAACCAATCCAACAAGATTTAAAAGACATGGTCTCCCTTGATGCACATCCCTTTCCATTGCCAGGTGTCCTCCAAGGGTTGGATGTTGTCACCATGTTGCCACCTTTGATCCTCTCTCTTCTCTACATCATCATCCATACAAAAGAGTGATGAATTCGAACTCCTTGATTCTAGGCACCAGTTTGTAGCGCCATTCAATAGTGTGCTAGGTAGCGAGTTTCTGTAGTGCCCTTGCAAAATATTCTACACATTTCGTAGGTCGATCCTGAATTAGCTTTTGTGAATTTGGTAGCGCCACACTTCAAATCACCTCTGTGGAATTAGTAGCACCATTGCTGAAATGGTTCTGCAAAATTGGTAGTGCCCATCATCAAAACAACTATGTGAATTTGGTAGCGCCACTGTGACACAGTCCTGTGGAATTTGTAGCACCACCATTAAGTTCATCTTAGGATATTTGGTAGCATTCTATAGAAATGGTAGTGCTACTGTGTACTTCGGCTAGGCGATTTTGTAACACTTTAGGTAGAAAAATGGTAGGACATGGTATATAGATGATTCTACAATGCCATGGCTCTATGGAATGTCTGTGCTTCTTTTGTGTGATGAAACCAATCCTTTAGAAAGGTAAAAAACTTTAGTTGATAGGTTAGGAGCCTATAGATGCCAGTATAGGTGGAAAAAAATTATACCTCCTTGATCACTTAATCTTTCAAAAAGAGACCACCCACAAAAATGGAGCTTATATCCCTCAATTGTTTCATCAACCTAGCACTCCTCCTTGTTGTAAGAGAGATTCCTTCTAACACAATAACATTTTTTTCTTTTTCAGGGGTAGATTTCTTTATTGCCGGTGTGTTCTTCTTCACTACCAGTTCCTCTCTTTCAATGGCAACTTCTACCAGCACATTCAAATTTCTTTGGGCCACTTCATCCTTGAAGTGCTGCAATTATGCCTTGAGTTTTCTATTTTGAGACTGAAAGCCTCTATTTTTCCTATAGAGTTTCTTAAGTTGCTTATGGAGAGGAGGGGCTCTTCTTGCTACAAATATTTCCAAATCAAGGGTGTTGTTGTACATATCCATAAGCTCCTTCATCTTAATTCTCTCAGATAAACCTTCTTCTTTCAAACGAGCAACCTCCTTCCTAGCCTCCCTAAGCTGTCTAATCAATCTTTTGAAAATGTGATTTCTAGGTGGAGTGTTGAGGTTGATAACCTCAATAGGCTTCTTCATGGATTCAAATTCATATTTCTACTGCATAGGGGCTCTGTCTATCACCTCAATAGGCTTCTCAATGCCTTTTCCCTTATCTTTATTTTTCTTTGGAATTGAAACCTTAGGCAGGACTTGTGCTTCAAAAGATTCCTTGAGAGTTGATGATCTAGTAAAAGGCTTCTTGACTTTTGTGCTAGCTGCTAGAGTAGGTGAAGAGAAATGAAATTTTCTTCCCTTCTTGGATGTGACTTTGGTGGATGAAGGGACTTCTTCCAATTCAGGTGCAGGAGGGGGTGAAAAGTCTCTCTGTGGAGAATGATAAACCTCCCTCTCTTCCTCTTCAATTTCCTTAATAACATATTTGTCTTGAGTAATGGATTTATTATTTCTTTTCTTGCTTGTTCTTGCTGGAGCATCACTAGTGGATGGCAAAGGAATTTTCATCTTTGACTGAGGAGTTTAAGCTATGTCCAACTTCATGTGAGTAGAAACAATGAATTGTTCCCAAGGAATGTTCATCTTCTTCAATTCTTCCATCACCAACATCCTGATCAATCTAGAGTTAAAGACACTAGTGTCCATAGCCTTGGACTTGGCTTGGAATCTATCAAACATCTTCCCCATGATCCTCAAAAGATAGAAAGGGATATGCATTGAATTTTTACCAATGAAATGAATCAAAATCCTTATATGGTACTTGTATAACATATTAAACCTTCCCTCACATGTAAGTTATATTTGGATGATCTTCAACATTTTATCAAAAGCATCAACTAGATGGCTTCTAGGCACTCCCTTGGATAAATTGTCTGTTTGAAAATCTGGTTTGAGGAAGTCCTTGGAGAAGGAAACATTTAAATTCATGGATTTAAACCATATCTCACCAGTACTAGGAATCCCTGTGGCTACTGCAATAGAGGATTCAGACACCTCAAACTCAAGGTCTCCTACCTTAGTCTTAAGGCCATAAAAATGTAAGTAAAATTGCCTTTCCACTTCAGGATGTCCCCTTTGCATGTTTTGGAGAAAAGAGAGGCAACCCACCCTTTGAAAAACATCACTGACCATTGCTCTGCATCAAACATGTGCATGTCTGAGGGTTCAATTCTGACCACAATTCCTCCCTTGTGATATCTCTTCTTCTTAGGTGTCTCCATGGGTAAATAAAAGGGATCAAAGGTTATGGTGTAGTAAAGGCTAAGGAAGTAAACAGAGACAAAATTCAATGAGAAAATTACAGTGAATAGTGGTTGCTCTCTCCTAAGATTCTCCTCTAACTCACCTTTATTTAACAAAACACTATTTTTATGGATTTTGCAGGGGTCTTTGAATACCAACAGGTAACACTCCAATCCAAATAAAATACAGCTTAGGGAAAACATGGGAAATATAGCGAGGTTTCAACAACGTCTTTCAGTAGCGTAGTGTGCACACAAGGAACATGTGATTGCACGGGCACTCAATACTCAAGAGTAGAACGAATTGGCCTATTCAATATCTTAAAATGAGGTGAGAATGGCTACAAATTCTGTGAGAGGGAAACTATAGAGGCAGAGGGATGAAGGAGGGAGTGGTTTGCAACATCAGTCGCTAACAAAACTCAAGCAAGAGATATCCCAAGAATTTTCTATGCAATGGAGGGAGCTCATGGAATACCTAGAGAGGTAATTGACAATAGAGGCTCTGAAACTAGTTAGGAAACCACCATGACCACCTCAGCCTCCAAATCAGACTTAGCATTTGATCCCGTAGCCCTGTGTGCAACTGGTCAGAAGTAGCGGCTTCAACAGTGCCAAGTTTGAGAAAATTCAAATCTTTGAAACCATTAGCAAACTCATTAAAAACCAAATCTTAATATCCATGTTTTAACAAACCATGGTGAGGAAAACAAGGTAGATCATTAACTTAGCGAAAAATGATGAATCATGGCAAGGAATAAAGGACAAGGAGTGCGCTATGGAAACTCCTAGTGAGTTGGCAACGACCTTTTTCAAAAAATTGATTTGACCCACCTTTAATCGGACATAGGGACAACATGGAAAGGATAAAAGCTATGGGTGGAAAGAGTGACATGTCAAGTCATGAAGGTCATGGAATAGGTTATGCTTGGTGTCAAGTCACGAGGTGAGTCAAAACCATAAGCTATAAAATGAACCTAGGTTTAAAATCTATGTGTGGGCCAAAAATGAGCCAAAACCATGAGTTTTATTTGTTCAAGATAACCTAAGAAAATCACACAAAGAAAAATAAAACAAATATAAAGTATAAAGGATAACAAATTTAAATCTAAGGGATAAAATATCAAAGGCAACTTAATGTGATAACATTGTCTCCACAAGGGATGACATGCTCCCTAAGAGCTGCCAAGAATAGGCAATTTCAGTGCCTTATCCTAGGGCTATGGGGTCACTTATTCAATCAGAAATAAAACAAAATGATATTTACAATGGAATGGAAATCCACTCATGGCTTAAGAAAAATACTTTTTTTAGAAAGTTCCCATTGACAGGGCCACCAAAAACTTCGGAATCCTCCAGATTCTGCATCTTATAAGTGTTATTTGAAAAGAGCTCAAAATTTTTGAAGGGACCAATCTACAAGGCCTCAAATTTACCATGTTTTCCTTTGTATTTCTTGGGTGCATCCCACTTGATCACTAGATCTCCTAGCTGGAAATATTCTTTGCTTACCTTCTTGTCAAATGCTTGCTTGATCTTTTGTTGACGGTCCTGTGCTTTGTCCAGTAGTTGTCCCCTAGTCTGTTGCACTTCTACCAGTTGTTGTATTCTTCTGATCATATCATCAGGTTCTCCTTGGTAGTCTTGGAAGAATTTTTCCACAAGCAAGGAAATTTGTGTAGGAAAGACAACCTCAACTCCATACACAAGATGAAAAGGAGAGACACCAATAGATCTCTTTATTGTTACTCTATTAGCCCACAAGGAAAATTTAAGCTTTGAATCCCATGCTTTCTTGTTGTCTTCTAACAATCTCTTGATGATATTTATAAGGCTCTTGTTAGAGGATTATGCCAATCCATTCCCTTGGGGATAGTAAGGGGTAGAATGAACCAATGTAATCCCATACTATTCACAAAACCTGATCAATGGTTCAACCTTTAAAGATGGAACATTATCAGTAACAATTCTACTCGGGCAACCAAATCTTGCCATGATATCCTCAAGAAAACCAATGATTAACTTGTGAGAGGAATTCCTTGTAGGGATGGCTTCTATCCACTTGGTAAAGTAATTAGTGGTAGTTAAAATCCACCTATGCTGACCACTTGAAGCAAGATGAATTTCTCCAATAAAATCTAGTCCCCACTGTTGAAAAGGTCATGAAGCTACCACAAACTTCAATGGAAAAGATTTGAGTTGCTACTTTCCAGAAAATTTTTGACACTTGACACAAGCTCTAATCTTTGCACAAACATCAATAAAGAGACTAGGCCAAAAATACCCAGTTCTGAGGATCTTATAGGCTGTGGTTCTCCATAAGTGATGGCCTCCACATAAATTGTCATGAAAATCAGACATAATCTTTTGGGCCTCTTGTGGATCTATACNTCCAATACACAACTTGGTCAATAAGGCAGTATTTGATTGATTTGAGCTTCAAGTATCTTACCTTGTTCTTCTCCAAACCATTAGGAGGTTGCAACTTCTATAGAAAATATATAATGTCCTTGTACTAAGTGCATTTTTCCAATAGAGGGCTGACTTGAGAAACTTTATCAGACAACTTAGCTTGTTGATTTTATGAGCTAATCTTTATTAAATTAACCCCCAAATATTTGCAATTTGATTCAGCCAACAACCTAGCTAAACCTTGGCCTTTAACCAATTTAGTGGGCTTTATTTCAAGATCAAATTCAAGAATTTCGACAATCCATTTGCTCCTCCTTCCATCTATGTTAGGCTGAATAAGAATTTTTTTCATTGAGGCTTAAGGGACATATGAAGTAACTTTTGAATGAAACACATATAATCTTAAATCCTTGAGGGATTTGACCAAAGTATAGGCTTGCTTTTCCATGATGTCATATTTTATTTTAGCATCCCTCAATGCCCTGCTTAAAAATGCAATAGGCTGCTCTAACCCTTCTGCATTTTTCTGCAATAAAACAACTGTTACTGTGTCAAATGAAGCAAAAGAAAATATCAAAAAATCCTTGGAGTAGTTGGGGATGATGAGCACAGGTTCTTTAGTCAAAGAATTTTTTATTTTATCAAAAGAATTTTGAGACTCATTAGTCCATTTGACTTCATTTCCTTTCCTTAGAATGGTTGTAATATACTTTACCAATTCAACAAAATTTGAAACAAACCTTCTCAAAAAATCAATTTTCCCCAAGAAAGACTGAACTTATTTCTTGGATCTAGGGAGAGACAAGGTCTGGATGGATTCTACTCTACTTGAATCAATTCTTACCCCCTCAGTTGATATAATGTTCCCTAATAATTTCCCCTCCTTCATAGCAAACAATGATTTTTTAGGATTGAGAGAGAGACCAAACTTTCTACACTTCAAGAAGACCTTATTCAAGTGATGATAATGTTCTTTATCATATTGTGAGAACATTGTAATGTCATCCAAATAGATGACTACAAACTTGTCCTTCTCCCCAATAAAGGCAGTGTCCATGGCTCGCTAAAAGGTCGCTCCTGCATTCATCAATCCGAAGGGCATTTTAGCATACATGAATATGCCCCAAGGAGTGGTGAAGGTTGTCTTCTCTCTATCTTCAGGAAATACATAGATATGATTGTAGCCAGAAAATCCATCAATCATAGACATCCTATATGAATCTGTCACCCTCTGTAGTATGTGCTCCATCTTGGGTAATGGGTAATTATATTTCTTGGAGCTTCTATTCAAATTTCTGAAATCGACACAAAGTCTGATTTCTCCTTTCTTCTTTCTCACTAGGACCAAGTTAGCCACCCATTTAGAATATCTCAAAGGAATGATAATCTTGGCATCCAAAATCTTTTTTACCTCTTTTTCCATAATAGGAAGCAACATAGGATTTATTTGTCTAAGTTTCTGCCTAACTGGCTTGGTCTCTTCCTTCAAATGGATCTTATGTTCAATGATGCTTTTGTCGTATGTTCTCAGATCTTCATATTTCCAGGAAAACACATAAGAAAACTATTTTAACATCTTAACATATTCAACCCTTTGTTCCTTTGACAAGCTCCTAGACAACTTGACATACTTTGGATTCTTCTCTGTACCCACATTACATTTAGTCACATCAGTAGTATCAGTTGAACATTTAACCTTCAAAACAACATCATTTTTGTCCAACAATATTTCCAAAGGAACTAGTACTTTTGGAATATGGTTACTAGGCAACTGAGCAATATGATGATTAGCAATTTTATTTAGAAAAACATCAGCATTAGGGATATTTTCATAATCATGATCTTGATCAATATGTATTGTAGAAAACTCATCAACAGTCTCAAGAAATCTTTTAATATCAAGATCATCCTCAAAGACCTTCCAATGTTTGACATTGTCAGGTACAGAGGGTCTATACTTCACTTCTACATCATATTTTTGTTTAGGTGGCAAAGGGACTATGAAATTACTTGTTGAAACAACCAAAGAGTATTCCATGATGTTCTCCCCTCTTGGAATAAATGAAATATTAAAAGGTAAGAAGAAATTGTCAACAAGATCACAAAATTCATTCATGTAAGTCCTTAGACTGGGGTGTTTAGCTTGAAACATATTTTTTATTTGATGGAAAATTAATTCAGCATCTCCAAACATTGCTATCTCTTCAATCCCCATGTCTTTGAAAGCCCTCAAACCCAAAAAAAGAGCTTCATATTCTACCACATTGTTTGTAGTTTCAAATTCGAGCTTGCAGGACGAAGATATGGTCTCTTGAGTAGGTGAAACAAATACTACTCCAACACCAACACCTTCCTTAGAAGTGGCTCCATAAAAAAAAATCTTCCAAACAGAGGTAGTTGGAGAAGAATCTTCACAAAAGGTAATGAACAGTTTTCTGATTTGAAGAGGAGGTTGAGGAGCATCAGTGAGCTGCAATATACTGGATCCTAAACCAGTGTTAAGTGAAAAAATAGGATGGTTGGTGGGGTTTTCTTCATTACTAATAATTTAAGCCAACTAAGCTTCTCTGTAAATCCTTCTATGCTCCCCCCCAAACACGGGAATGGTGGCATATGTAAGGCCCATCTGCAAGGTTCCCCCTAGTCTTTTTATCCAAGATCTTGACAAGAGCATACCAAACTTAGGGGGAACATCAACTACCACAATATCCATGACCACACTTTTCATGGGCAACTGAAACAAGGTCACAACTAGATCTTTCATAACCCTAAGACACTTCACTTTCCTAGAGTCAAAAGAATATAAGTCATGGTAAGTTTTTGTAATTTCCAACCCAGTTCATCCATGACTATTTTTGGCATGAGATTGTGAGATGACCCTGAGTCCATCAAGTAGTTATGCAACACCTTATCATGAATATTCAATAATGTATAGAAGGGAGGAGATGAATCATCTCTATCTTCAATCAAAGGTCCTAAGATGCCTGCTAGTTTTTCAGCTTGGAGGTTTACTGAATCAATAGAATTGGAGGAAGGTTCAAGATGCAACATTTTGGAAAGATATTTTTTGAACTCCTCATTTCTGATTAGCTCTAAAAAAGGTACATGAATTTTTATTTTTTGAATTTCATTTTCAAAGATGAAGGAAGATGGAGATTTCAGAATCTCCTTAACTTCTCGAGTAGGATTCTTAATCAAAGCTTGAGGAATTTGTACATATTTCTCTTTTCTTCCAGCTGCCACAGGCTTAGCAAAATCTTCTACTTTGGTGGGCTGATATGAAGTGTCAGTCTTTTCCTCTTTCTTTTTGGACCTCAGATTGTATCTATTAGAATTTTCTTTTGTTTTCTCTCCCTTACTAAATTCATTTATTTGATTATCCATGAGAGATTTCTCATATTCAAATTGGGTAAAGTGAGGGGATGAGAAGGTGTCACCAAGGCAATGGATCTCAGGATCAATTTCTTCATCCTCTCCTTCTTCATCAACAATGAGGTTGTTTTGTAGAGGAGCTTGGACTTTTTGATCATCCCTCTCTCTGTTTCTTGGATCTCTTGGAAGGATCTAAGGAGAATTATCTGGTATTCTCTAGTTACCTTTGTTATCAATATTCTGTATATTCCTATAGGTCTGTTTTGCTTCAAGTTTTAAATTTTTAGCTTCTCCATCTCAACAGAAAATGATTTTACTAATTTGGTAAGTTCATCAACTTGAGGATGGACAATAGAGGAATCGAAGGTTGAGGCTTCAACTCTATTTTTTCTCTTGTCCCTATCATATTTTCCCCTAAGTTTGTCATCTGCCACTATGTTAGATTCTACATTCAAGGCTACATCTTGCATATGTGCTAAGGAAGTAGATCTTCTTTCTCTCAGTAGAAGGAAAAACTCAGGGTCAAAATCACTGGCATAGGTGATCTTGGCAGAGGTTTCAGTAGGATTTATCTTAACAGGGATCTTATTGTACATTTTATTGAACTTCTTGGAGAACTCAGAAATAGATTCTCCCTCTTTTCTCTTTAAGGATCCAAATTCTGTGATATAATACAAAAAATATTTTTTATCCCCCCACTGTCTCAAGAAAGAATCATCTAAAGCTTCGATCCCAGCAATAGATCCAGGGGTCAAACCCCTAAACCATTTCCTAGCCTCACCACCAAGGCTTTGGACAAAGAATCTCGTCCATACATCCTCATTCTCAATGTTTAGATTGTTTGCATAACTATAAAAGGCAACAATGTGTTCTTCATCAGTTATGTATTCTTCTTCTATGAATTTGGGCATGTATTTTAGGTATTCTCCAGCAGGGAGAGAATTCATAGGTTGATTTAAGATAAGAGGGGCATACTTAGAAACCACTATGCAATCCATCCTATTTCTAGGAGCATTAGCAGCTGCCATTGGGTTTTGAACTGTAGGAGAACAAGGAGGAGAAGGAGATTTGATAGTTGCAACTACAGTTGGGATTTGAGGGGAAAGAGGAAGATTGGATGAGGATGGAGAGGTCTCATATTTCAGAGGAGTAGTTTGAGCCTTTGGGGAAAATGAAATAGGGTCCAAGGGAGAAGAAGTTTCCTCTTTTTAGTATCAGAAACTTCGATAGGAGGAGGAGTAGGGAAACCCAAAGTAGGGAAATATTCAAGACTCTCAAGTCTGAACCACTTTACAATGTTAAGAGAAACAAGGTATTCAAAATATTCAACTTTAACTTGAGGGATAAAAGATGAATATTCAACAGGGAAATTTTCAAAATCTAAACTTCTAGAAACTTCAGTAGAAGGTAAAATAGGAAGGTTAGATATGGCTACTAGAGTTTTAAAGGTAGAATCATATGAGTGACCAGAAGTACCTGGTACAACAACAAAAAAACTCTCTTGAGAAGATTTTCGCATTTTTATTAACTTCTCTGGGTCAACTTCAGGTGTAACCAAAGGTAGTTGCGGAGTTGACCTTGTGTGTTTGCTTTTAGAAGCCACAACTGAAACAATGGAGTCGCCAGGTGCAAGATGCAATCTTCAATGTACTGAATTCTAATGCACCTTTAGAATCAATAAGCTTTGTTGTTCAATTCTAGGGAAATGTCTTCAAACCATTCCCCCACAGTGACGACAAGAATGTTAGCACTAGGAATCACCCTCAGATTGCAGAGAGGATAATCCCAGTACCCATTAGAGTATGTGTAAATTTAAATGAGTGTTTAAAGGTCAAATGGAAAAGAATCAGAATAATAATGATTTAACTTAGAAATCTGGGCTAGCATGCACAAGAAATTGAGGTCTTTATTAAATTCAGTCAGTGAATGAGAGTAAAAGTGAATAAAAGGAAGAATTTGGTGAGGGAGGTGTAAAGGTCTACTATTGACATTAGGTATTAAGCATTCCAAGGAGGAAAAACTCAAACACAAGATATTCTTGAATTCAAGGTTTAAAGAACACTGAAGAACATCATAGCACCAGACTTTACTTGCTACTGCCTTCACCCTACTTAGTTTAGTGTTTCCTTCCCTTAAAAAATACTTGCTTAAATCATGCTTATTTGGTAGGCACTTCAACAAGCCATCGTACCTTTAGAATCCTTCTAGACAACTTCACTGGAATCAAACTTGCTGACATATGCTGGTATTAATATTACTATTCTAGACAAGCCATAGTACTATAATAAAACATTCATCATAATACAACCATAAAAATCCCATGTGAATAATTCAATCATGAAAAATTTAGCATAAGAGGCAACAAGATGGAATAAGAGAAATTGACTTATATTAATAAAAAATTCTTAAGTCCAGTACATAACCAGAGAACCACTCTACTTAGTCAAAAATATTACAATAAGGGAGACCAACTCAACCATTTGAACCCTCTTAATCATTTGGAAAATGTATTTATAACAAAAAAGAAAGGCAATAGTTAGAGGTGCGAGCTAGCCTTCCTTCCATAGGATTCTCCAAAAACAATTATCAATCTAACATCTGTACTAACAACTATTTAAAAAACTGCTATAAAAAAGGAAACATGTTGGAAACCAATCCAACATGATTTAAATGACATGGTATCCCTTGATGTACATCCCTTTCCATTTCCATGTGTCCTCCAGGGGTTGGATGTCACCATACTGTCACCTATGATCCTCGCTCTTCTCCACATCATCAGCCACCCAAAAGAGTGATGAATTCGAACTCCTTGATTCTAGGTGTCAGTTCGTAGTGCACTGGGTAGCGAGATTCTGTAGTGCCCTTGCAAAATGCTGTGCACATTTCATAGCACCGATCCTGAATTAGGCTCTCTGAATTCGATAACGCCACACTTCAAATAAACTCTGCAGAATTGATAGTGCCAACGTTGAAATGGTCTTGCAGAATTGGTAGTGCCCATCATCAGAACGACTATGTGAATTTGGTAGCGCCATTGTGACACAATCCTGCGGAATTTGTAGCGCCACTGTTAAGTTCATGTTAGGAGATTTGGTAGTGTTCTGCATAAATGGTAGTGCTACTATGTACTTCGGCTAGGATCTTTCGTAGCACTTTAGGTAGAAAAATGGTAGGACATGTTATATAGATGATTCTGCAGCTCGATGGTGCTACATAATGTGTGTGCTTCTTATGTGTGTTGAAACCAATCCTTTAGAAAGAACAACAAATTTAGCTGATAGGTTAGGAGACTATAGATGCCTGTATAGGTGGAAAAATTTATACCTCCTTGATCACTTACTCTTGAAAAAAGAGCACCCACAAAATGGAGCTTATATCCCTCAATTATTTTATCAACCTAGCACTCTTCCTTGTTGCATGAGATCTTCCTTCTAACAAAACAACATGTTTTTCTTTTGCAGGGGTAGCTTTCTTGACTACATGTGTGTTCTTCTTCACTATTGGCTCCTCTCTTTCAATGGTAGCTTCTACTAGCACATTCAAATTTCTCTGGGCCACTTCATCATTGAAGTGCTACAATTCTGCCTTGAGTTTTCTATTTTGAGACTAAAAACCTTTGTTTTGCCAATAGAGGTTCTTAAGTTTCTTATGGAGAGGTAGGGATCTTCTTGCTTCAAATATTTCCAAATCAAGTGTGTTTTTGTACATATCCATAAACTCCTTCGTCTTAATTCTCTCAGATAAACCTTCTTCTTTCAAAGGAGAAACCTACTTCCTAGCCTCCCTGAGCTGTCTAATCAATATTTTGAAAGTATGATTGCTAGGTGGAGTGCTTAGGTTGATAACCTCAATAGGCTTAATCATGGCTTCACCTTCATCTTTCTACTGCACAGGGGCTCTATCTATCACCTCAATAGGATTCTCAATGCCTTTTCCCTTATCTTTATTTTTCTTTGGAATTGAAACCTTGGGTAGGACTTATGCTTCAACAACTTCCTTGAGATTTGATGATATAGTAAAAGGATTCTTGTCTTTTATGCTAGCTATTGGAGTAGGTGAAAAGAAATGTAATTTTCTTCCCTTATTGGTTGTGACTTTGGTGGATGAAGGGACTTCTTCCAATTCAAGTGCAATATGGGGTGAAAAGTATCTCTGTGGAGAATGATAAACCTCCCTCTCTTCCTCTTCAATTTCCTTAATAACCTCTTTGTATTGAATAATGGATTTACTCTTTCTTTTCTTTCTTGTTCCTGTTAGAGAATCACTAGTAGATGGCAATAAACTTTTCATATTTAACTGAGGAGTTGAAGCTATGTCCAACTTCATGTGAGCAGAAAAAATGAATTGTTCCCAAGGAATGCTCCTCTTCTTCAATTATTCCATCACCAACATCCTGATCAATCCAGAGTGAAATACACTAGTGTCCACATCCTTGGACTTGGCTTGGAATCTATTAGACATCTTCCCCATGCTCCTCAAAAGATATAAAGGGATATTCATTGCATATTTACCAGTGAAATGAAGAAAACTCCTTATATGGTACTGGTATAACATATTCAACCTTCCCTCACATGTAAGGTTTCTTTGGATGATCTTCAATATTTTTTCAAAATCATCAACTAGATGGCTTCTAGGCACTCCCTTTGACAAATTGTCTATCTCATAATCTGGTTTGAGGAAGTCCTTAGAGAAGGAAACATTTAAAGTCATGGATTTAAACCATCTCTCACTAGTATTAGGAATCCATGTGGTTGATGCAATAGAGGCTTCAGACACCTCAAACTCAAGGTCTCCTACTTTAGTCTTAAGTCCATCAAAATGTAAGGCAAATTTCCTTGCCACTTCAGGATGTCCCCTCTGCATGTTTTGGAAAAAAGAGAGGCAACCCACCCTTTGAAAAACCTTCCTGACCATTGGCTATGCATCAAACAGGTGCATGTCTGAGGGTTTAGCTCTGATCACAGTCCCTCCCTTGTGATATGTATTCTTCTGATTTGTCTCCATGGGTAAAGACAAGGGATCAAAGGTTATGGTGTAGTGAAGGCTAAGGAAGTAAACAGAGGTAGACTTCTATGAGAAAATGACAGTGAATAATGGTTGCTCTCTCATAATATTCTCCTCTAACTCTCCTTGATTTGAAAAACAACTATTTTGATGGCTTTTTCAAGGGTCTTTGAATACCAACAGGTAACACTCCAATCCAATTAAAATACAGCATAGGGAAAATAGGGGAAATGTAGAGAGGTTTTAGCAGCATCTTTCAGTAGCACAGTGCACACACAAGGAACAAATGATTGCACAGGCACTCAATACTTAGGAGCAGAACGAATTGGCCTCTTCAATAGCTGCAAACAAGGTGAGAATGGATGCAAATTCTGTGAAAGGGAAACTATATATGAAGAGGGAAGAAGGAAGGAGTGGTTTGCAACATCGGTCGCTACCAAAAATCAAGCAAGAGATATCCCAAGAATTTTCTATGCAATGGAGGGAGCTCACAGAATACCTAGAGAAGTAATAGAAAATGGAGGCTCTGCAACCGTTTAGAAAACCACCACGACCACATCAGCCTCCAAATCAGCCTTAGAAATTGATCTCGTGGTGCTTCCTGCAACTAGTCTGAACTAGCGGTTTCAACAATGCCGAGTTTTAGAAAATTCAAATCTTTGAAACCGTTAGCAAACTCATTAAAAAGAAAATATTAATATCCATGTTTTAACAAACCATGGTGCTGAAAACAAGGTAGATCATGACCTCAGCAAAAAAATGACGAATCATGGCAAGGAATAAAGGACAAGGAGTGCGCTATGGAAACTCCTAGTGACTTGGCAATGACCTTTTTCAAAAAATTGATTTGACCCACCTTTAATCGGACATAGGGAAAACATGGCAAGGATAAAAGGTATGAGTGGAAAGAGTGACATGTCAATTCATGAAGGTCATGGGATAGGTTATGCTTAGTGTCAAGTCATGAGGTGAGTCAAAACCTTAAGCCATAAAATGAACCTAGGTTTAAAAGCTATGTGTGGGCCAAAAATGAGTGAAAACCACAAGTTTTTTTGTTCAAGCTAACCTAAGAAAATCACACAAAGAAAAATAAAAAAAATATAAATTCTAAAGGATAAAAATTTAAACCGAAGGGATAAAAGACCCAAGGAAACTTAATGTGATAACATATTGAAATGGTTTGAGTAGCTGGATCAACAAGACTTTAAATAAAGTAAAAGACAACATATATCACTGCAGATCAGTGATGGACCATTGTGCTATGGAGTCATAAACTGTCTTCTCAATGAAGGAATTTAAGCTCCTTATCAGACAAAAGATTTGTATAATGATGAAGAGAAGAATATGAGAATAACATAAAGATGAATGTTCGCTAAGCAAAGATCCTCTCTGCAAAGATAATTAATATGTGTCTGAAAAATAAACAATGATAAATAGGAAATCTTACAACAGATCCTCTACCACATCAGGAATCTATCAATCAAAGGAAAATTTTAATCCTTAAAATATGCAATACGTTCAAACAAGATGAAGAATAGAACATAGAACTTAGAAGACAAATATGATGAAACAACTCATATGAATATTCAATAACAACAAAATTTACAGCTACATGCCGCTCCAGCTTACAAACTGAAATATACAATCATAAACATTTCTGAAAACTTCCTCTGGTCTTGGGCCGAACCCGCCTCCTCCTAGACATATCATTCATCTGATGTATCTATAATCAAAACAGTAGACATGTCTTGCTTCTTGGGCACCTCCTTTCCAGTTTCATGTGTCTTCTCTTGTCTGTCTTGTTCCTTCTGTCAGAAGGAAACCATGGTCAGTATGGGCATGCAGTAGAAATTTCCCTCTGTGGTACTTCAGGCTGACAATTTTTTGTCTCCTCGGTCAGACCCCCCATGGTTCCATTTAAGGGGGGAGTCGATTATTCAACCACTAGTCCTTCTTTCATTAACTAGCTTCTCCTTGGGATCAGGACGATGCCTTATGCCTATCTTGTTTCCACGCGCTGCTCTTGGATTGGGACCTATATAAGAACGTTATTGCAGAAGTTGCCAAGGGTGGTTTGGGTCTACACCGCTTTGAGACATGCAATTCACCACCAAATGCCATGTACCTCTTCCTCTATACCATGGTTTTTATTATGGGACTGCTCTAGAAATTTATCGTTCAAGCATGTTACATCCCCGCAATGAAGTGTGGTTGCCGATCTGCTGCAATCTGTGATCTAGGTAACCCAACTTTGGGATACCTAGGTAAGCAAGAATATCTCCCAAAGTAATTTATTTCAGTTGACATGGCAAACTCTTGCTACTTCAGGCTTCAGGCACTTAGATGTTGAAGGTCTCAATTTATATGAATGCCGAATAACGGATTTATTTCAAAGATCCATGGTCCTCGTTGATTTGAGATCCACGATCCACAATTACTTTCGGATTTTGGAATTTGGTCCTTTTTAGTGCATAGCTCCTACAATCCTCCCGAGTGTCATATCTCCGAAGTGAGAGATATACCTCCATGTGTCCTCTTGTTTTGGACGACCAAGATTCACTTTGGGAGTTAGGGCTTTAGGAGCTTTCTTTTTCTTGCTTGCACAATCCTCCAAAGTGATGAATTTATGAAGTGTGAAATCTTTTGACGCATGTCCTCAGCCTTCAATGTATCATATTTACTTCGGGACTTCAAGACTTTGAAACGTTTGGATGGAAATCTCCCGAAGTAAATTTCTTCCGGTTGACATGGCAACCTCTCGTCACTTTGGGACTTCAGGACTTTGGCTCTTTAGAACTTCAGGATGTTTGGATGGAAATATCCTGAAGTCATGTTCTCCTAGTTGATGTGGCAACCTATCATTACTTTGGGACTTCAGGACCTTGGGGCTTCTTTCTAGTCGTTAATCCTTATGAAAATTTTAAATTCCAATTGTCCGAGAGTTGCTAATTTGAATTGCACATGGAATCTCCACCATTGAAAATTGAATCTTCTTATTTTCTTGTATTTCAAGCTCAAAAGGGACTGCTCTGAAAGCTATATTTTTCTCATGGCTTTTCCCTACGCCTACAACATTCTTGACTAGCCTGACTTTATCAACTAGAAGAGGAAACACTTATAGGAAGGTATGTAGAAAAGAGAGAGACTTGGCCGAGGCATAGACACATGTTTTAACAATAACTATACATGACCCATGACAACTTTATGTGCTAACAGGGAGCATGGGCTTGAAGTAAAATCAACATTTGGGAGAATGAGAGTCAATTGGCTTGGGGGGGAAAGAAATATGTATGTCCAAAGGGGGGCAGTTTTTGCATTCACATTTTTTCATGAGCAATAAGCGAAGAACAAAGGAGAAGATAAATTGAGTTGGAGTAGCAAGGAGGGTGAATTATGGAGTGTTTCTGGAGCGTTTTTGGAGTTGAAGACTGAAGAACTAGGTTGTCAGGCCTGAAAAGTGAACTCTTGTTTGACTTGCACTATAGTAGGAAGCTATGTCTGTCTTTTTCCCTGGTTGTTTTCCTAGTAGAGAGCTCCCTTGATATCCTAGTAGTGAGATTCTTTGTCACCTGTGTTAGCACATAAAGTTGTCATGGGTCATATATAGTTATTGTTAAAGCTTGTGTCTACAACTTTGTTGAGTCTCTCCCTTTTTTGCATACCTTCTTATAAGTTTTTCCTCTTTTGGTTGATAAATACATGCCGGTAAAGTATGTTGGATGCACAAGGAAAAATTATGAGCAAAGTGAAACATTCAGAGCAATCCATTTTGGGTTTGAAATACAAGAAAACAAGAAGGTTCAATTTTCATCCATAAGATCTGAGCGAGAGGCACAAGATCAGTCGTAAAAACAAGAGA
>JASDQU010099116.1:3814-18060 GCA_032191745.1 Picea mariana
CAGAGGTGTTCATGGATAGAGAAATTTGAGGATAGAATCATCAATTGAATGACAAAGAAAATGAAGAAAATAAATTTGATCAACATTTATCTCTAGCTCTTACTGGTTGGTACCCCCCCCAAAAAAAGTGGTCTACTAAGATGAGGCTTAGTTAGACATCCATTATGTGACATTTGGGTATGATATTGCATGACATATTGTTCACTATGATATTATGTGTTTTAGGTGTCCAACTTTTAGTATTATATATTCATGCATTTGTTGATTATTTGATCTAATGGCTGGGTAAGAGACATTGAGCCAAAGTGTTGAAATAGAAAAACAAGTTTAGTATATCAACACTATCTCATTAACAATAGATTGGCAACATACAAGAAATGGAAAAGCACTAAAACCATATGAGAAAAAATCGGAAAATGTCAACATTGAAAGAAAATGTTAATGCCAAAATAAACAATATCTAGCTCTTTCAAGATTGCTCCAAGGTCATCGTGGTCATCCCATAGAATGGAGTTACCAACATTCTTGATCAAAATGAAAATGTAAAGCACCCACACATTGAAAGCTCCAATTTAATGGATGTGTAGCTGTCATGAGAATATATACATGTGATGATGCATTGAGGATTCATATAGTTTCCTATATATTCATGTACCAACCCATCCTCGTAGAGAAATCATGTTATGACACTAGGGAAAACTGATAAATATTTGGCTATGACAATTGTCATGTGCTTACTTGTAGGTCGTATGTTATCAAACTATGAGACTAATTTGAGTTCTTTTCTTACCCAATATTTCTTTCTTAAGGATGCTACGTCTAATATTTTATCATCCATATTGATTCCATCAATATATGTTGATAGCATTTGAAATCAAGTCATTGTTGTGAAACTTTGGTAACATTATCAAGAAAACTAGGGCCTTCAATATATCCCAAACTATGAGATATTTTTTAGTGTCTTTCTCAACAACATTTTTATATGGAGAATTCATCTTTTTCACGAGTTTATTCTAGTCACCTAATAAATATTGAGGTTGGTCATTGTTTTAGGCATCAAGGTAGAGATACAATAAATTGTAATCGTTGCACAAGATCAATATCAAACATATTTCATGCTTTAAGTCTCAAATTTTATGTAATTGTTATAGTTTGATTTATCTACTTTTCTTTTAATTTATCATTGCCTTGTTTCCCTATGTAACACACTTTACCACTAGTGTGTATACAATGTCGTTTCATTCCTTCTTTGTATATTACTTTATGCAATCATTAAGAGTTAATGATGAGGTGTCTAAATATCATTTAGGAGTTAATTATAAGGTGCATATGCTTCTAGTAAATATATTCAATTAATCTCTAGTGAATGTATTGGATTATTTAAATTATCACTATGCTAGTGAATGTGTTAGATTGAATTTAAGAGTAATGATATATCCATGCAACATTTGTATGTCATCATCTAGGTGGAAAAATATCTTGTTATGTGAACATTCCACTCATTTAAACTGATTTCAATAAATAGATAATCAAATGTGTGAAGTTGAATGCAACAATAAGGATTGGAGTGCAAAAACTTTATCCATGTTGTTGACCCCATTAGCGCAACGTGGGGTACCTTCGTGCAAATTGGTTGCAATGCCTTATTATTTATATATATGTAATAATATACTAAATAGGTGAGACCATGTATGCGAATAACGATGAAAGATACCTCGTCTTTTTATGCGCTCATGTCTATTTTGCAAAAATGACTCTACAGTTTAAAAAAAAAAAATCGAAACTGCTTTCCTAGCGAAATGGGAAAATGATAGGTTTATTGGTGATTTAATTCAAAGAAAAAGGGTGTTTTTCTAATGAGCATCTTAGTTTATTCTGTTGCGCATATATTTTTAATGGTGGATTTAAAATCCAAGCATGAAGTTGTATATGGTTATGGAATATTTCACTTATGATTTCTTGTTAAGTATCATGCACCATTGTTAAGGTTTATGAGGGTGGAAATGCTTCCCTAGAAAAAATTGGGGACATACAACATACTTTGTGCTAAGTGTTAAGCGCACACATTGGGCTTGAAAACTTTATGGAAGGTTCCATATCCAACTTTGTATTGAAATTTTGATCGTAGCTATAGTGGATTATGTGATGGAGGTGTTAGCGTGCTCGTACTGGGCTATGGTTGATAGAGTTAATGTAAGATATGGCGTGAAATTACTGCACGTCACTCTAACCCTGCCTCAAGGTCACCGCCCTCACTTGGTTAGCATTTGGTTGATTGCTTGGTTGGTGTTGCCTCTGTTTTGCTCGGCCTTGGAGGAAATAATCGTGTTTGTGGTTTTCCCTGGCATTCTACATGCAAGTATGAAAGATTTTATTGCTCCATCCATGAATTATAGCTCTGCTCAAAATTAAATATAGCTAAGCTATTGCATTTGCTTAAAGACTGTGTTTTTCCGAAGTTTAATGCATGTGGGTATCAGCTGTGTAATGGAATTTGAATGGAGTTCCTCCTGGTTGGCATGTATGTGTTCAAGCTGGTTCATAGTTGAAATTTCCTTTATGTTTGAATGGCATTGCGTTCAAAATATGTGGTTGCTCTATTGCTATGACTGTTAGCAAATCATTATGGCAAATGTTGTTCGGGTTTCACTCGTCTCTGGTCATTAAAATTCGAGGGTTTTCTTCTACCTGTGGTATAAAAGAATGGTTGTTTGCTTCTTTTCCATTACCCAGTCTTGAAAGATTTGTAGCTCCTTCAAACTGCCTGACAATTGTTTGTATATAGATGGGCATATTTGCTTGCAGCTTCCATGAGGGGTCTATAGAGAGCTCTGTGGAAGGTATGTTGTGATAAGTGATAGTTAAAATGTTCTTTTTTGCAAAACCTTTGAAGTGTTCGCCTTTGTGTTCGCCCAAACCTCAGTTCTTTTATTGATGAGCCGCAATTTCAAACTCTGAGCTTGATGTTGGTTATCAATGGTTAATCCAACATTGGAGAGGTTGGCTATTCACATCTTATTTATCATGTATCCATGGGGTTTTGTTGATTTTTTAAATATATGATGTTAGAATAATAATACCAAGTTCACTATGTTCTGAACCTAGTCTGTTACAAAACAAACATTGAAAGTTGTGACACTTGTCTCATATGTTGAAGAGTTATTGAGTTATGTGGTGTTCCATCAAACGCTTTGTGTGGTTTGTTTTTAGTAGTGTTGAATATCTCTATTGACAATATATTATAAAAAAGGAACTTTGTGAATAAAGGAAATAAAAGTGTACAGTGGGAAGATTTGTTATTTGCATTAAATATTGGTTCGTTGGTTGATTATCTATGGGGTTTTGGTCAATTTTGGAAAACTGTATAATGTTAAGATAAGAGAACACCAGTTGCACATGGGTTTTGAACCCAGTCTGTTTACAAAACAACTATTTAAGGTTGGTTGTTGGCTTATGTGCATTCTCAGCCCCATTGTGCACTTGATGTGGTATGTTTTTAGTTGTTGGAATGATTCTGTTGAAAGTCTATTATTAAAAGAAATCAACAAATAAAAGAAATAAAGAGTGTACAATGGACAATCTTGGAGCTTTCATGGGGTTTTGAAATATAAGTGTGTTGGATTTGACTTACTAAACAAAGAAAAGTTTTGGCAATTATTTTATTAATGACAATGGCTTTTTTTTTTAGGTATCATTGAATGTAATAGAACAGTAATGATGCAGGAGCATCGCTCCCAAGCTAGCCATGCGCCAGTCAACTAGCCTACTCAGCGCATTCAAAGCGCGCATTCAAGGAAGAGAGGCGCCAGTCCTCTCACATTTTTGAATTTGATTTCAATGTAATTAATGTATGTAAGGCCATGGAATCATAGAGCCATGCCTTTGAGAAGGCATTAGTTAGGAGTAGCCTTTAATGGTTGTAAGGCTGAATCTAGCTCTGATCTGGACTAGACAACCCATTCAATGTAAAGTTAATGTAATTGAATAGGGTTGGTGAGGATGGAGGGAAGAGCTCAAAGAGCCCCCTCATGTAAAAGATCCTTGGTATCTGTAGAGTTAGGGAAATTAGCGCAGATAGAGAAGAGAAGGAGTCAAGACTCTGTAAAAGTCTGAGCTCAAGAACACCTTGTAAAGGAGGCATTTCATATTAATATAAAGAGTAGATTTTTTGCATGAGTTTCTGTGTGTCTTTATGTGTTTATGAATGTCTTTGAGTGTTCTTTATATGTTGTAGATGTGCATTTGCAGGGACAGATAGGTTCTGCTATCTGTGGGTTCTTTGATTTCAGGTTTGGGGTTCTTTGAGGCTTCATACCAAGAGGGTGTGACAGAACGTTGCGGGTTCTGAAAGCCAGTGCATAGATGCACTCCTGAATTCTGCGGAATTTGGGCAAGGACGTGCTAGGAGGGTGCACCAACCGAAGTCATTGAATCAAGGAGAAGCCTCAAGGTTGTTGAATACCTTGGAGGTGAGGTTGTGCAGAAGAGGTCACATCAGAAGATAGAATCACTGCGGGATTCTGTGAGAACTATGCTAGGAGGTAATCGAGCAGGTAGCAGATAGGGCACAGGAGAACTCTGTTCGAGTTCATAAAAGAGATAGAATCACTGAGGATTCTATAGATCTCTGCCAGGAGGGCATTGAGTAGGTGCCTGTGTGCACAAAGAGAACTCCTTTGAGTTCTGGAATAGAGAGCGTCCAAGGAGGAGGACCTTCACAGGGTTGTTGAATACCCTGCAGGCTCAGCAAGGAGTTGCTTGAGTAAGTGGTTTCCAAGAGGGCACCAAAATATCCATCTGAGGGAGAGAAAAGAGTTAATTCCCTTAGAGGTCTGAGCAACAGAGAAGCTCAGGACAGATAGCACCTTTGTGTGTGCAGGGATCCTGCAAGGAGTGCAGAAGTCGAAGAATCCTTTAAAGATTCAAAGAGGAAAAAGATCAGGAGGAGAAATGCTTTCACACACATGCCCATAGCTGTAAGGAGGAGCAGAAAGGCAAGGAAAAACCCTTTGGAGGGTTTGAGTTCGAGGAAGCTCAGGAGGGTCAGCGGTTTCAAGAACGCCTACAGAAGCCGAAGTCGGAGGCTTCGAAGCAGGGGACAAAGACCGAGGCCTTTGATAATTGGAAAATCTTCCAAGGCAAGAAGGAGGAGCGCAGGCTCGAGGTAGAGCACAACTGTCGTCAGATCGAGCAGAGAATGAGATCAGGACCATTGAAGTTTCACGTCCAGGAGCAGCATAAGAGCGCATAAGGAAGGAGAATAGATCTGGGCCATCAGATCTAGCCCAGATAGTCGATAGCCATCGGATCTGGGAGAAGGTGCGCACAAGTTAATATTGCATATGAGCTGAGAAGAGGCTCATCAAAGTCCAGAAATAGCGAACACATCAAGATTTCGGAGTTCAGGAGGAGGAGCATATAGGGATCGTGGAGTCGTTGCATCGCGATCTCCTGATCCGCGAAGTCCTAAAGGAATTGGGACCCTCCATCACTTAGAGGACGCATGGCGGTAATCTGAGGACCCATCGGGGTTTCGGACATCGAGAGCTCGAGAGGTAAGAATTGGGAAACAGGAAGTCTCGACCCACGGAGTCCCGAAGACATCAGATCCGTCCATCTGCGGAGAACGCGTGTCACAAGATCCTCGCATTTCGAGGATTCGGGCATCAAAGAGAAGAATGGAGGAGTCTTTCGACTTCGCAACTTGCGAAGTCCCAAAGCGATCAGGGTCGTCCATCTGTGGAGGACAAGTGGCATTGATCAGGGAGCTATCGGGAGTTCGGATACCAGGAGTTCGAAGGACCAGTGATCAGTGTCGTTGGGGTCGCGGAGTCCCGAAACACCGAGAGTATTGGGACCGTCCAACGGGAGGACATGTGGCGGTGATAGAGGCATCGNGGAAGTCCTAAAGACAAGAAGTCCAAGTTCTTAGGGATTAAAACCCCGAAGTCACGAAACGCGGCGTAGCGAGGAGTGGGGCTGCGGTCACACCTATTAGCGGGATTTTGGGAATTGGCATTTCGGCCATCCTGGGGAGAAGGAGTTGAAACACTTTGCATCGAAAGTCCCGAAGTCGCGAAACGCGACGCATCCTTTAGAGGAGAAAGCAGCCAAGGATTTCAGGATTTTGGGGATCGGTATTTCGGCCATCTCGAAGACAGAATCAGGACGCTTGGCGTCGGAAGTCCCGAAGTCGCGAAGCGACGCACCTTTGGAGGTAGGCTCTGGTCACGAGGAAGGTGGTCACATGGAATAGGGTTTGGCCAGGGGCTAACCACCATTAAGGCCATTTCGACATATCGGGTTTCAGAGGATCGAGGAGGCAGAGACTCTCGACAGCAGGACTCGCGGAGTCCTGAAATCTGAAATCCCTTTTTTTGGGAAAAGGTCACGGTCGTGTTGGAGGCCGTGGGGAAGTTGAAGGACTTGTGGATTGAATGTTGAGGTTCTGATAGGGATCCGAAAGAGCCGCTTCGGGTCAGGGAAGATTTGAAAAGATCATGTGAGAAGATCTCGGCCTGGGGGCTATTGGTCTGCACCAAGTAATCATTTTTCCCTCTCATTATATCATTTTTTTCTCACTATATTCCCCTCATCCTCCCAGATACATTAGAATTCTCCATGTTCTGTTACTATGAATTTTAAATTCTTTATGGAAAGAGAAAGGATCAATATAAAGTTGGTTAATGACTGGTGTTTGGAAATTCGTATTTAGATACACTCTCTGTTACTTCTGCATTTGTTGAACAGTATTCGTTTATCTTACCCCATCCATGCTACTATTTTTCGCACATTATAAACCCCTCATATTCCCAATAGCCCTATCACTCCTTGTTCAAGTGGCAATTGATGATGAAGTTTCAAGGTGTTAATGGATGGATTGCATGTGTTCTGTGGTGAATAATAGAGCTAACTTTTTTATTTTATTTAGGTAGATTTTCATGCATGGATTGTTAAGCGTTTTTCATGACATGTTGGAATATTTCTTCAAGATGAGCTTCTTTAGCAGAGGAGGTAATGGCAGAGGCAATAGAGGAAGAGGAAATTGATAGAGAGGCCATAGAAGGCCTCGATTTTCAATTCATTTTGATGTTGATCCACAGGAATTAAATCAACTCTTTCAAGTTGGGTTCTTAAACTTAGTTGTCCATGGGATCCTCCATCCCTAACCTGAAAGACCTCCCTTCCAAGCACATCAAAAATTTTCTGGTATCTTTTTTCCTCCTCATGTGTCAATGCAACCAGAATCGCTGGCCAACGATGGTTGGCAAGAGATTGACCACCAACCTGTTATTCATCACCACGGTTGGCCTACTGCTTCTTTGTCATTACCCCCTCCGCCACCACCAAAGATTCAAATTTCTCAAGATGATCATGTTGTCTCACTCGTGCAGTCATCTCATGCTATTAATAGGTTAAAAACTGATGTTCCCAAGTCTGTGCAAGATAAATGAAAAGGAGTAGCCACTACCTCCAAATGATCCAAAGAGTCCTCTGAATCTGTGTCTTCATGTCTTCATCTTAAGGATGATTGTTCTCACGTTATCAATGTAGTTTAGACTCAAGATTCTAATCATCCTAAGGCTTCCACAGAAAGATCAAAATGGGACAGCAATGGGAAGAGGCCAAATGCCTCTCATAGTAAATATGGTTTTTAAATGATGATTTGTGTTATTTTATATTAAGGACAATATTTTTACTTTGACAATGTTTTGGACAACAAGAATATATTAGGCAGTTTTTTTTGGACAACATGGATATAATACTTTTGGGATATGGTCATATTATATTTTGTTGATATTTAAAGTATTTGATCATAATTATGAGAACGRGAGTYACCAGGAGGATATTCGAATCAAATGATTGAGTTGTATATTTCATGTTTGATGATTATTAAATGAAATAATTGGGAGTCACAAGGGATCCCACCTATTTAGTTATTATTTAATTAAGACCCTTATTTACACACACACACACACACACACACACACACACACACACACACATATATATATTATTATTATTTGTCTCAACTAATTAGTTAAGCTAATTAGACTTAACTAAGAAAAGGTAGTTGAACTACCATAACCTATTGAGAAGGAATAAAAGCTCAATGAAAGGAAGAGACAAAGGAGGAGAGAATAGAAGGAGAACTACATCCAGAAGGTTTTCTCTATACTAGTGAGATAATTTCATTTTCATTCATTTTGATTTTACTAGTAGGCTTAACCCTCTTGATGACAGAAGGGTCTTATTGAAGGCAGTAGGATTCAAAAATTGAATCACATATTTTAGCATTTTGTTTTAAAGATGTATGATTTATCTTTGGTAGTCTATGTATTCTTATTTGTTTATGTATTGAATTTCATGACTGATAGATAATATCTTTCAGAGTCAAGTGACAACATTTTGTGGCAAGTTGATCCAGATMTTTAGCTTMAKTTTTCTTTTTKTTTTCAAAGTCTTTTTGYATGGTGCCCATCRAAGGATTCTAAATCTAACATTGGTCCCTACCCTCGCAAGGGTTTGTAAAGATAACTCAGTTTYATATCTCATAATGAAATAAATAATAAAATTAGATTATTGTTTCAGTCTCACACATGTGTTTTAATTATATGGTTCACTCTTTTGCTTTTATCTCCATGTACACGTTCTTGTAATGTATGTACACATTAATGTAACTTTTGTTTAAGTTTATTTATTTGCATTGTTACATATAATATATAAAAGTCAGCCTTGATCCCTTGTACATTAATACATGTGGATTAACTGATTGTCTTAAGGCTATAAACCCCGAGTGACATTCCCAACTATCTTTCCTTAGCCCGACAAGATCTGAAAATTCTTGAGTAAGGTTTTCCATACATTTTCCTCGACATTTAGTTGGTGACCATAATGGGGAGATCTTCCATATCTCTCTGGTTGATTGTATTCACGATTATCTTCCATTTTTTATTTTTTTTTCTAAATAATTCTTGATTGATTTTCCCATGACGGCACCTATTACAAGACAACCCAATATTGGAAACAGTCTTGATGACCAAACTAGAATTTCCTTAACCTTATTCAATATTATTTTAGAAAATGTTAGTACTCACACTGAAATTGAACGCTCTTGGGAAGTAATTGAAAGGGATATAACTATTTGTGAACATTGGGAAGCCAGGAAAAGGAAACCCATAAATAAGCAGTAACATCCCTTTTCCTACCTCTTTCGTTCTTCCTTTCATGTCTCCAAATCCCTGCATCTCTCGAAGGAGAAAAGGATTGGCCCCTGAAGCTACTCCTATTTTTGAAATAGGAAGGAGGAAAATTGTTTTATCAACACAAGAAAGTGCTCTAAGGAGAACTTTATCTGATTCTTCCAATTCACCTTTATCACCCCTACCTATCAACTTCAACATGACATCTGTGAGTAGTGGTATTGAAACCATAGATGCCTCCTCCTCGCAACCTTCTGCTTCGTCAGTGATTGGTAGTATATAAATTCATCAAGTCCCTGTTCAATCCACTACCAATCCTACTAAAGTGATAAATAAATATGGATTTTTCCAATTCGAGGAAGATGCTACGACCACCCCATGGCACGTGTCTTCTCCCTTGAATCTGATACCTACTACTCACCCATTACCAAAGTTTAAGGAGCATTTACCAAGGTTTTTGGGAAATAATATTGTTACTACAAATGAACACCTAGTATCATTTTCTAATGTTTTTCATAACATAGAGGCTAATGATAATGACACTTGCATGCACTTATTTGTCAACTCCCTCGAAGGGAAAGTTGCAGCATATGTTTTCGATCTCCCTCCCAAAATTATTTCCACTTGGGAAGAATTGGTTTATTGGTTCAAGTCCACTTATGGAAAGTCCAAGAGTCCAGCAGAGAAGTTAAGGGAATCCAACAATATTTCCTATAAATATGGTGAAACCATTAAATATTTTAACCTTTGCTTCAACAAATTATACAATCAAATACCTGAACTAATCCGCCCTCAAAATCAAGTTGCTTTCATGCATTATTATAATGCGCTACCTTATCCTTGTCATCATAGAATTGAAGAGAAGTCTATTGACAATATTGGTTCTACTCTTCATACTTGTCTAGAATATGAGGTTCAACTCGAAAGAATGGGTCTCCCTAAAGGGGACTCGGTCAAGCAAACATATATGCTTTCCCTCCTAGAACTCGTGCAAGATATGAACAATAGGATGATAGCCTATGAACGAAAGGGAAGCGTTTCTTCACCTGCCCTTGGGGCATCTTCTTCTTCCTTAGTGCCTTTTATGAATAATAATGAAAATACTTTTCAGCCAAAGGCCATTATGTCTCGCAATTGGTGTAACTTCTATGAAGAAAATCATGAAGAGAGTACTTGTGAATTTAAGAAAAATGCTAGAGATAAGATCTTTGGCAAAAGGCCCGATACCACGATTGTTGTTTTAGATTGGGTTGAACCAGAGGATGTTATGGTCATCAATACCAGGAACAAATCTTACACTACCAAGGGTAAATATGACCCTCCTCGTACTTCTTCCACCCAAAACTCATCTTCTCAAAGTACTAATACACAAGTTGTCAGAGTTTCAGATAATCAATGAGTGCCTTCCCCTCTTCCCTCTTCGAAATACAATATTCTTAATCAATTCACTAATATCAAAGTTGATGCTACTCTTTTGGACATGGTTTATGTCCAGAACAACAAAAGCATCTCAAAAAATTTATGGAATGTAAAACTTCTACCATATCCAATCTATTTGAAGAGTCGAAATAAGATACTGTAAATAAGATAGGTGTAAATAATTTTAGAAACCCTATAAAAAATCCCCCTTTTAATATCTCTATAAAAATTATGGATAAAATAGCTCATTGTTTCCTAATTGATGGCGGGTCTAGTCCAAGTGTATTGTCAAAAATTATCATGGATGAGCTTGGCTAGTCATGCACTAATGAAAATTCTAGAAGCATGCTCTCTTATAACAGTTTGTAGCAATCAACTATAGGCAAAATCAAGGATGCAACCTTAGTTCTCTACACACACCCTGAGATAAGAACAATCCTCAGCATCCAAGTAATTGATATATCAGTGAGAAAATATTCAATTATTTTAGGAAGAGATTGGCAAGCCTTAACTGATGGATAACTTTCACTTGATGGAACACGTATGTCTGTCCCTCGGAACGGAAAGAAAATTATAGTCCTTAGGGAAGGAATAACTTTACCATATATAGAGAATGTTCCTCAACCCAATGTAAAATATCTCAGAGAATATTTGGGGGTGTACTCTATCTTTGTTGATGAGGGTGACACTATCCTTGAACCAATTGATTTTGATGACGGCATGTGGCACATGCATTTCGATGGCTCATGCTCAAACGAAGGTAATGGGGCCGACATCATTCTATATTCTCCTATAGGTAAAATCCAAATTTTTTCTTATAGGTTAGAATTTGCTTGCACAAATAATGTCACTGAATTTTAGGCCTCACTGTTAGGCATCAAAAATGCATATAACCTTGGTTGTTGTCACCTTACAGTTTTTGGTGATTCTGAACTTGTTGTGAACCTTGTACGTAATATTTATTCTCCAAGCAACAAGCTGCTTAAACACTATACCGAAGTTGTTTGGATGCTCATTTCAAATCTGTTATCATTTAACATCACTCGTGTTAAGAGGGAACTTAATTCAATGGCTGATAGGTTCGCTATGTTTGCAACATCTCCTACCCGACAACGTTTACCTCAACAACTTGATTGTACGTTCCAATCTCTATATCTTCCTCACATCCCTGATAACGTAGAGTCATAGCAAGTTTTCCCGAGTGATGATGGAATTTGTTCTTTTATACAAAATGAACCGTTTAATCCTAAAGAAATCATATCTATTGAAGATGAAAAATTTCCTAAGGGCTTGAATCCTCTCGAAAGTTCATTTTCGTCAAGTGATGTAGGAAACAAAGAGACACATAAGGAAGAGGAGTCGAAAAGGAAAGTGGGTGATACCATTTCCTTGAACCTTGGGACACCCGAATCTCCAAATATCATTAAACTAGGTGCCCAATGTTCTGATGAATAAAAAGTGAAATTCATTGAGCTACTCCATGAATTTCAAGATGTTTTTTCATGGTCATATGAGGATCTCTGTGGTTTTGATTCTTCTCTCATACAACATGTCATTCTTATCAAGGAAGGGGTAAATCCAGGTAGGCAAAAACAAAGACCTATTAACCCTGCGCTTGAAGCTTCTATTCTAAAAGAATTGGAAAAGTTGTTAAAAACTAATATAATCTTTCCAGTTAAGTATTTCGAGTGCGTTTCAAATTTGGTCTATGTTCGAAAAACTACTGGTCAGATCAGATTATGTGTCAATTTTCGTGGATTGAATAGATCAAGTGTCAAAGACCATTTTTCTCTTCCTAATATGGAAATTATTTTACAACAGGTTGCAGGGTAACAAATGATGTCCTTACTTGATGGCTTTTCTAGATATAATCAAATCAAAGTGAAAATGATTGATAGGTATAAAACCACCTTTATACACGTTGGGGAAAATTTGCTTATGAACGCATGCCTTTTGTCTTGTCTAATGCAAGTGCCACTTTTCAAAGAGCTATGCAGACAGCTTTTGACGATATGATTGGTAAAATTATCCAAGTTTATCTTGATGATTTGACTTTTTATTCTAAGAATCGATTGGACCATTTTGGTAATCCTAGAAAATTTCTCATGTGCTGCAGAAAATTTGGCATTTCTTTAAATCCTTCCAAATCTATTTTTGGTGTAACGAAGGGAAAGCTCCTCGTTCATATTGTTTTGGATTCAGGAATAAGCATTGATCCCAAGAGGATTACTGCAATTCTAAAACTTCATGCCCCCACCTCCAAGAAGGAAGTTCAATCTTTCATGGGAATTATTAATTTTGTCCGTAGGTTTGTTCCTGATTTTGTTGTCATGGTTAAACCAATTCATAATCTTCTGAAGCAAAATCGTTCTTTTTCTTGGACAGATGACGTCGAAAATTCTTTCCTTAGTATTAAGAAAGAAATCAATTCTGCACAGGTTCTAGAGAAATCGAATTTTGAGAAATATTTTATCATATTTTTCAATGCAACCGAGGAAACAATTTCTGCTTGTTGGATTACTGAGAGGGGGGTGAATTAGTAATAGAGAAATTTAATCACTTTTAACCATATAATCCAAGTATTATATCAATGAAGNGGCAAAAACAAAGACCTATTAACCTTGCGCTTGAAGCTTCTATTCTAAAAGAATTAGAAAAGTTGTTAAAAGCTAATATAATCTTTCCAGTTAAGTATTCCGAGTGGGTTTCAAATTTGGTCTATGTTCGAAAAACTACTGGTCAGATCAGATTATGTGTCAATTTTCGTGGATTTAATAGATCAAGTGTCAAAGACCATTTTTCTCTTCCTAATATGGAAATTATTTTACAACAGGTTGCAGGGTAACAAATGATGTCCTTACTTGATGGCTTTTCTGGATATAATCAAATCAAAGTGAAAATGATTGATAGGTATAAAACCACCTTTATACACGTTGGGGAAAATTTTCTTATGAACGCATGCCTTTTGGCTTGTCTAATGCAAGTGCCACTTTTCAAAGAGCTATGCAGACATCTTTTGACGATATGATCGGTAAAATTATCCAAGTTTATCTTGATGATTTGACTTTTTATTCTAAGAATTGGTTGGACCATTTTGGTAATCTTAGAAAATTTCTCATGTGCTGCAGAAAATTTGGCATTTCTTTAAATCCTTCCAAATCTATTTTTGGTGTAACGAAGGGAAAGCTCCTCGTTCATATTGTTTTGGATTCAGGAATAAGCATTGATCCCGAGAGGATTACTGCAATTCTAAAACTTCATGCCCCCACCTCCAAGAAGGAAGTTCAATCTTTCATGGGAATTATTAATTTTGTCCGTAGGTTTGTTCCTGATTTTGTTGTCATGATTAAACCAATTCATAATCTTATGAAGCAAAATCGTTCTTTTTCTTGGAAAGATGACGTCGAAAATGCTTTCCTTAGTATTAAGAAAGAAATCAATTTTGCACAGGTTCTAGAGAAATCGAATTTTGAGAAATATTTTATCATATTTTTCAATGCAACCGAGGAAACAATTTCTGCTTGTTGGATTACTGAGAGGGGGGTGAATTAGTAATAGAGAAATTTAATCACTTTTAACCATATAATCCAAGTATTATATCAATGAAGAATTATCATCCAATAA